>JAIEZT010000304.1:1406842-1573221 GCA_019594935.1 Periophthalmus modestus | reverse complement strand
AAGCGGGGGACTAAAGCAGGACTAAAGCGGGACTAAAGGGGACTAAAAGACTGCAGCGCGAGCGAGGGGCTGAAGCGGGGCTGAAGCGGGACTAAAGCAGGACTAAAGCAGGACTAAAGCAGGACTAAAGCAGGACTAAACCAGGGCTAAAAGACTGCAGCGCGAGCGAGGGGCTGAAGCGGGGCTGAAGCGGGACTAAAGCAGGACTAAAGCAGGACTAAAGCAGGACTAAAGCAGGACTAAACCAGGGCTAAAAGACTGCAGCGCGAGCGAGGGGCTGAACCGGGACTAAAGCGGGACTAAAGCAGAACTAAAGCAGGACTAAAGCAGGACTAAACCAGGGCTAAAAGACTGCAGCGCGAGCGAGGGGCTGAAGCGGGACTAAACCAGGACTAAACCAGGACTAAAGCGGGACTAAAGCAGGACTAAAGCAGGACTAAAGCAGGAGTGGACCAGGACTAAACCAGGGCTAAACCAGGGCTAAACCAGGGCTAAACCAGGACTAAAACAAGGTCTAAACCAGGACTAAAGCGGGACTAAAGCGGGACTAAAGCGGGACTAAACAAGGTCTAAACAAGGTCTAAACCGGGACTAAAACAAGGTCTAAACCAGGTCTAAACCAGGACTAAACCAGGACTAAGGCAGGACTAAAGCAGGATCAAGTAAGAACTAAACCAGACTAAATGAGATCTTAGTTGAGCCGAAACCTGTAGAGTTAAGATAACCTTGAACAGACGTATTTAGCCTCCACATTAACAGCACAGAAAGAGGAAACAGAGCCTGATGAGCCTGATACAGACTCCAGCACATTTAGACGGTCGTGTTGTGGACATTTTTACCAGTGCCTTGCCCCTCGTGGCTGTTTCTAAACCAGAAGATCAGTTACTTAAGTTTCAAATTGTTGTGGGCTGAAGTGTGAAATCTAACAGCTCATTTTAGTCCAGTGAAGACGCTACATTTATTTTAGTAGAACTTATAAATGTTATGCCAAACTTAAACACGTTAAAGGTTTCTACGCAGATGGCCGAGACGACCAAGAAGCAGCATTTGCAGAAGACAGTTCAAAGGTCTAAAGGTGGACTCTGCGGAAGGAGCTGTAGCCTCGGGTTCCTGGAGGTTCCTAGATTTCATAAGGCCCAAGGAAAGTAAAGGAAAGACGTCATTTGATCCAGGATGAGATAAAAGCAGAGGTAGAGGAGAGAACAGTTCAAGCAGTAGCAGCAGTGAAGCAACAGGGAGCAGGGATGAATCACCTGGAATGACCTCTGGAAAACGCATCCTCAAAACATCAAATTCCTCAAAGGAGCTGTGTGTGATGTGCTTCCCAATCCTTACAACTTGGATCCGGACTAAATCAGGCCTAAATCAGACGGAAACAGGTCTAAACCAGGCCTATATCAGACAGAAACAGGCCTAAATCAGGCAAAAATCAGACAGAAATAGGCCAAAATCAGGCCTAAATCAGACGGAAACAGGACAAAATCAGGACTAAATCAGGCGGAAACAGGCCTAACTCAGGCCAAAATCAGACAGAAATAGGACAAAATCAGGCAAAAATCAGATGGAAATAGGACAAAATCAGGACAAAATCAGACAGAAACAGGTCTAAACCAGGCCTATATCAGACAGAAACAGGCCTAAATCAGGCCAAAATCAGACATAAATAGGACAAAATCAGGCCTAAATCAGACGGAAATAGGACAAAATCAGGACAAAATCAGGACTAAATCAGGCGGAAACAGGCCTAAATCAGGCCAAAATCAGATGGATATAGGACAAAATCAGGACAAAATGAGACAGAAACAGGTCTAAACCAGGCCTACATCAGACAGAAACAGGTCTAAAAATCAGACAGAAACAGGCCAAAATCAGACGGAAATAGGTCTAAATCAGACCAAAATCAGAAAGAAACAGGTCTAAACCAGGCCTACATCAGACAGAAACAGGTCTAAAATTCAGACAGAAACAGCCCAAAATCAGATGGAAACAGGTCTAAATCAGACCAAAATCAGACAGAAACAGGTCTAAACCGGGCCTGAATCAAAAGGAAACAGGTCTGAAACAGGTCTAAATCAGGACTAAATCAGGACTAAATCAGACGGAAACAGGCCAAAATCAGGACTAAATCAGACGGACACAGGTCTAAATCAGGCCAAAATCAGGACAAAATTGCAACTAGACTAGACATCAGAAGTCAGTCACTTTGCAAAAGAAGTACAAGCTTAAGTTTGAATGCTGCTATTGTTGTTGTTGTTTGCAGAAGTGTGAAATCCAAACAGTTCATTTTTAGATCCTGTGAAATCGGGTCACAGTTAAAGAATTTCCGTTGCGATAACTTTTGATCCCTCTGAAGTGTAACAATAATGATAATACTGAAACTAACCTATGCCACAAAAACAATTCTAAAGTTATACTATGGTAAAAAAAAAAAAAAACATGAGCTGCAATAAACAAACATCAGAATGAAACACCACTGTCCTCGATACATACGCCCTTCGTCTGTGCAGCTTAGAAACGCGTAAACATGAATTGGTTCATAGCTGAATAGTAAAATTACTCCGGGCATGTACTTGGAGCCTCAGTAAAATGCAAAATGCGGTCACCATGGTAACTCGAGCCCCTGTATTGCAGTGACTGTGGCATCTCTACAGCGACGAGACCAGTTATTTTAGCAGAAATTTGAGATGTTTTAAATTTTAACACATGTTCTTCACCAAATGGCTACGGATTATGTGTTAAAAATGATCATTCAAAAAAAGATATAAATGATCTGTTCCATTTTCCAAACTGTTTTATTGTATTTTGTCAAGGTGTTAAAACAAACACATAACATCTAAACCTTTAGTCACTGGATATACAAGAGAATTTCTGGGTTTGCCCTGATTAAGTCCTGGTTTAGACCTGGTTTAGTCCTAGTTAAGTCCTGGGTTAGTCCTGGTTTAGTCCTGATTTAGTCCTAAGTTAAGTCCTGGTTTAGTCCTGGTTTAGTCCTGGTTTAGTCCTCCTGTCCTGGTTTAGTCCTGGGTTTAGTCCTGGTTTAGTCCTGGTTTAGTCCTGGGTTTACTCCTGATTTAGTCCTGGTTTAGTCCCTGTTTAGTCCTGGTTTAGTCCTGGTTTACTCCTGATTTAGTCCTGGTTTAGTCCTGGTTTACTCCTGATTTAGTCCTGGTTTAGTCCTAGTTTAGTCCTAGTTAAGTCCTGGTTTACTCCTGATTTAGTCCTGGTTTAGTCCTGGTTTACTCCTGATTTAGTCCTGGTTTAGTCCTGGTTTAGTCCTAGTTTAGTCCTAGTTAAGTCCTGGTTTAGTCCTGGTTTAGTCCTGGTTCTTTATGAAGAGACTGAAACTGTTTTGTTCCTATAAACTTGCCGTAGTGTAATGACATAATGATGAACTACATTTATCACAATTACTGCAACGAAACAAAGAGAGTGAGAAAAGAGAGAGAGAGGGAGAGGGGAAGGTGTGAGAAAGTGAGTGAAAGAGCCAGAGAGAAAGAAATGTGAGAGAGTCAATGTGAAAAGAGAGAGAGAATGTGACTGAGAGAGAGAGAGAGAGAGAGAGAGAAAGAGTCAGATAGGATGAGTTGTGAGAGGGGGAGAGAGAGAAAGAGTGAGATAGGAGGTAAGAGAGAGGGAGAGAGAGAGAAAGAGAGAAAGAATGAGATAGGAGGTGTGAGAGAGAAAGACAGAGAAAGAGAGAGATATGAGGTAAGAGAGAGGGAGAGAGAGAGAGAAAGACAGAGAGAAAGAATGAGATAGGAGGTGTGTGTGTGAGAGAGAGAGAGAGAGAGATAGAGACAGAGAAAAAGAGAGAGAGAAAGAGTGAGATAGGAGGTGTGTGTGTGAGAGAGAGAGATAGAGAGAAAGATAGAGAGAAAAGAGAGATAGGAGGTGTGAGAGAGAGGAAGAGAGAGAGAGAAAGGGAGAGACGGCCTTAAATCCGGGTTAAGCCCTGGGACAGATCCGCTTATGCAACCGCAACCACACACACACAAACACACACGCACACACATATACACAAACACACACAGACACACACACACACACACACACACACTCTCACACACTCTCACACTCTCACACACACACACACACACACACACACACACACACACACACACACACACACACACACACACACACTCTCACACACACACACTCACACACACTCTCACACACTCTCACACACACACACACACACGTTCATGCATTGAACACAGGACAAACAGGAGCCTCTGGCCACAGCACAGACAGGTCAAAGTCAGGGGCATCTGCTCACGACATCCTACTGGAAACTTTCTGTAACTGCCGCCATTTTGAGGACTTTTCACCATTCTGCTAAGTTTAGGCAAACTAATATACTGTAAATATATGTTTAGCGCTGAGATCACAATTTTTATTTTATATTGATTCATGCAGTTTGTATCTTTTTATCTGGGGAAACTAAAGCCAACCGAGACTTCACTGTGATTGGTTGAATCCAGCTGTCACTCAAGGCACTGACCAATAGGAAGAGTGGGCGGGTCAAAGTGTCTATATTTGGACATAGAGCTACATTAAAACAGAAAAAAACACAAGTTATTTAAAGTTATAAGCAAATAAAAGACGCACGTTTTTAAGCTGATTTTAAAATGTTGTAATCGGTTACATATTTTGTTGATTTATTCAAAATTGAGTGTTATCTCTGTCCACTTTGGTCCATTAATATGAACTTATCAAATATCTTATCAGTAGCACTATACGGGGGCCCTGCAGGGACATTTCTGGAAAGCAAATATGTGCCTCAGTGTAACCGCTGGACATGCAAACACAGGATTTACATAGTGAGGTGGTTTATAGAGGATCTCCAAACCAGCACATTTAAATAGAGTAAGACACGTTTTCAATATGGAAATAAAGCAGCGAGAGCATGAGGCTGGAGCTTTACACTTGAGTCACAGGAAACACAGGAGCACGCAAGCTAACGGTGTCTCAACGCTAACACAGACCACAGACCACAGACCCGGTTTAGTACTGGTTTAGACCTGGTTTAGTCCTTGTCCAGTCCTGGTTTAGTTCTGGTTTAGTCCTGGTTTAGACCTGGTTTAGTCCTGGTTTAGTCCTGGTTTAGTCCTGGTTTAGACCTGGTTTAGACCTGGTTTAGACCTGGTTTAGTCCTGGTTTAGTCCTAATTTAGTCCTGGTTTAGTCCTGGTTTAGACCTTTTTTTTAGATCTGGTTTAGTCCTGACTTAGTCCTGGTTTAGTCCTGGTTTAGTCCTGGTTTAGACCTTTTTTTTTAGATCTGGTTTAGTCCTGGCTTAGTCCTGGTTTAGTCCTGGTTTAGTTCTGGTTTAGTCCTGGTTTAGTCCTGGTTTAGTCCTGGTTTAGTCCTGGTTAAGTTCTTGTTTAGTCCTGGTTTAGTCCTGGTTTAGTACCGGTGTAGTCCTGGTTTAGTCCTGATTTAGACCTGGTTTAGACCTGGTTTAGTCCTGGTTAAGTTCTTGTTTAGTCCTGGTTTATTTCACAATTTTGTCCCTAAATCAACATATGAACATTAATAACAGACACATCAGGTCCTTCTTTCCCCGACGTCGCTCCTGTTAGCGTTAGCAACAGGTTTGATTGACAGCGTTGCTAAGCGCCCGCTCCCTGCTAAACCAGTGGTACAGCCTCGCTCTGGATTGGCTCTTTGGTTGCTAGGATACTCGTGGTCGGATAAATATATTCAGGAAAGGTTCATTTCTATCCTGTGACGTTTTTAGCGTGGATACCTGCTCAAACGAGGATCTAGTTTGCTGCTTTCGTCCTGTTTTCACTGCAGGTTCAGTTCACGTCGTGGATGATTTGGTTTTGGGTTTGAATAGGGCCCTTGTATCTGTACAGTCATCTCTGGATTCACCTAAACAACAGCACGAGACCAGACCAGGTGACGGGATTAATCCTGTTACTGCAATTAGGACCGAGCGAGTTCACAAAGACACTGGGATTTCAGAGGCTTTCGACACACGGGAGTCAACAAGGCTCGAAACATCCGACAGTTTGCACGATTTTGAACTTTTGACCAGGTTATAATGTCGCTGTACTTGATTTTTACGTCCTTAAAACATGAAAAACAGTTTGCAGTGCTCCAAAGTGATTCTGAACATCCTAGTTATTCACAGCGATGAGTTTCCAAGCGCTTTTCAGAGACCAGAGAGCAAAGTTTGGCCGTCACTCTAAAGCTAACGACAGCTAGCATGCTAACCGTGCATCTTCTGATACTCTAACAGTACACAGCCGACTTATTTTGATCTTAAGAGCTGCGTATGATAGATCTGTGCTGCAGGAAGAAAAAATGAGGTAAAATACATAAAAAATCAGATAAAGGGCCTTTAATCGGGCATTTAACAGTAAAAGTATCACATGAAAAAATCTACTTGAGTAAAAACATTCAAGTACCTGTTTAAAAATGTGTTTTTGGAGTAAAAAGTAAAAGTATTTCACTCTAGTGTTTAGAAATTATACATATTTTGTTCAACACTAACAATTCAAATCAGTTTAACTTTTCTTGTGAATTTTGTGTATTTATTTTTAATTATTTAACTCGAAAACGACCATGAACAGTGTAAATAACCCGTCACATCATACGAAAGGTACTTTTTACTTTTCAGTCCTGTTCAAAAATAGTACAGAGTAGAAAGTACAGATACTGCTCTCAAATGTACTGAAGTAAAAGTAAAGAGTATCCACTGTAAAATGTACTTAAAGTAAAGTACAGATACCTGAAAATTGTACATAAGTGCCATACTTTACTTCTTGTACTTTGCTACCTTCCAGCACTGCTTCCAGAAGGGGGCGCAAGAGCAATTTTTTCCTATTAATTAATTAATTAATTATTATTAATCACAATGTCATTGTATTTTGTCATGAAATATACAAAAGGTGAATTCACAAATGTTCAACCTGATCATTTTTGGTAAAAACTAAACCAGGACTAAACCGGGACTAAACCAGGACTAAACCGGGACTAAACCAGGACTGAACCAGGACTAAACCAGGACTAAACCAGGACTAAACCAGGACTGAACCAGGACTAAACCAGGACTGAACCGGGACTAAAGCAGGACTAAACCAGGACTAAACCAGGACTGAACCGGGACTGAACCGGGACTAAACCAGGACTGAACCAGGACTAAACCAGGACTAAACCAGGACTAAACCAGGTTTAGACCAGAACTAAACCAGGACTAAACCAGGACTGAACCAGGACTGAACCAGGACTGAACCAGGACTAAACCAGGACTAAACCAGGACTAAACCAGGAATAAACCAGGTTTAGACCAGAACTAAACCAGGACTAAACCAGGACTGAACCAGAACTAAACCAGGACTAAACCAGGACTGAACCAGGATTGAACCAGGACTGAACCAGGACTAAACCAGGACTAAACCAGGACTAAACCAGGAATAAACCAGGACTAAACCAGGACTAAACCAGGACTAAACCAGGTCTTTTAAACAGCAGTGTGTTTTCTGTTTATTTGCACCATTGAAACTCCAGCTCAGTGATAAAGACGCTGGTGGCTCGTTTCGTTATGTCGTGTATTTCTTGTGTACTTCTTGTGTATTTCTTGTGTATTTCTTGTGTATTTTTTGTGTATTTCTCGTGTATTTCTCGTGTATTTCTTGTGTATTTCTCGTGTATTTCTTGTGTATTTCTTGTGTATTTCTCGTGTATTTCTCGTGTATTTCTCGTGTATTTCTCGTGTATTTCTTGTGTATTTCTCGTGTATTTCTTGTGTATTTCTCGTGCATTTCTCGTGTATTTCTCGTGTATTTCTCGTGTATTTCTTGTGTATTTCTTGTGTATTTCTCGTGTATTTCTCGTGAAGCTTGTGGTTTTACTGGTCAGATCATAAAGATATTTAAAGCTTCTGTGTTTGGCAGCGGTGGATTTTCTCACTGAAGCGGATGTTGTAACAGTCCATTTTGTGCCACTTTATATTTAAAATGGTTTTTTTTAGGATTTTTACATTTGGTTTATCTGGTTCTTCATGACCCGTGTCGTGGTATTTTATGTTTTAACTCATGTTTTTTAGACCAATGAGAATTTCTTCTATCTTCTTACATTCTTAAAAAAATATTGTGGAACATTCTAGTTAGAAATGCACCGATCCACCATCAGATTCGATACCGATTTCGATATTACAGCTTTAAGTATCTGTCAACACCCGATATCAACCGATAGCAGAACAGAGACTTCCTTTAAAAACAAAAAAAATTAGATAAAACTGATCGAAATGTGTTATGTAGCTGTTATTATCGACAGAACAACTTTGTACGAGTAAAAGTTCAAACATTACGAGACTTTCTGGGACGATTACAACCAAAAAATCGTCTTATTACATGAATTTATCTGTGTAAATGGACGTCGCTAACCTGCTAGCCGCCGCGTTCCAAACAGGAAGTGCGTCCATGATCACTTCCTGTTTTAGGAGCTAATACAAAACCCTGTGTCAGCCCAGTCTTCACATTGTACCAACACTGTGGCCTTAACCCCGTCCCACTCGCCGTCCGGGAGGCCCGCTAACGCAAACCAAACACACCTCTCCACAGCGTTTAGGCTCAGTGACAGAACGCCCACCGCCATCTGCCACGGGAACAACATGGCACCGGGAGAGGGGGAGACGAGAGGAGAGAGAGAGAGGAGGGAGAGAGGGAGGAGGGGGAGAGAGGAGAGAGGAGGGAGAGGGGAGGAGAGGGGAGAGGAGGAGAGAGGAGAGAGAGGAGAGGGGGAGGAGAGGAGAGGAGGGAGAGGGGAGAGAGGGAGAGGGGAGAGGGGAGGGAGAGGAGAGGGAGAGAGGGAGAGGAGAGGAGAGGAGAGAGGAGAGGAGGAGACGAGAGGAGGAGGAGAGGAGAGAGAGAGAGGAGAGGAGAGAGGAGAGAGAGAGGAGAGGGGAGGAGAGGGGGAGACGAGAGGAGAGAGAGAGGAGAGGGGAGAGAGGAGGGGAGACGAGAGGAGAGGAGAGAGGAGGGGAGGGAGGAGAGGAGAGGAGAGGAGAGAAGAGAGAGGAGAGGGGAGGGGAGAGGGAGGGAGACGAGAGGGGGCGAGAGAGAGGAGAGGAGAGGAGAGGGGAGAGGGGAGAGGAGGAGAGGAGGAGGGGGAGAGGAGAGGAGAGGAGAGAGGAGAGGGGAGAGAGAGGAGAGAGGGGAGAGAGGAGGGGAGAGGGGAGAGGAGAGGGGAGGAGAGAGGAGAGAGGGAGGAGAGGGGAGGGAGGGAGGGAGGGAGGGAGGGAGAGAGAGAGAGAGAGGGAGGCGAGAGGAGAGGAAGGAGAGGGGGAGAGGAGAAGAGAGGGAGGGAGGGAGAGAGGAGAGGGAGGGAGGAGAGGGGGAGAGGAGAGAGGAGAAGGAGAGAGGAGAAAGGGAGAGGACGGAGGGAGGGAGGGAGGGAGGGAGGGGGGAGGGAGGAGAGAGAGAGAGAGAGGAGAGGAGGGAGGGAGACGAAGAAGAGAGAAGGAAAGAGAGAAGAGAGGGGGGAAGAGGAGGTAGAGAGAGAGGGGGGAGAGAGGAAGAGGAGAGAAGGAGAGAAAGAAGAGAGAGGGAGGGGAGAAGAGGAAGAGAGATGAGAGAGGGAGAAAGAAAGAGGGAAAGAGGAGAGAGCGACTGGGTGAAAAGGAGACAAGGGAAAGAGAAAAAGGGGAGCGAGAAGAAGGAGAGAGTGAGTGGGTGAGAAGGTGGGAGAGGGAGAAGAGGAAGAGAGGGACCAATGGGGTGAGAAAGAGAGAAGAAAGAAAGAAAGAGAGAAAGGGGTTAGTAGATGGAGAGAAGGGGAAGATGGAGTAAATGAAGAGAGGGGGGGAAAAGAAAGAATTAAGAGAGGAAGAACAGGGGGGTAAGAAAAGTAAAGAGAGGAGGAGAGGATGTAAGAGAGAAAGAGAGAGAGAGAAGGAAAGAAGGGATTAACAGAGGGAGGGCAGATCTCAACCAGTGACAAAGTAAAAGTAAAACCCAGAGCAAAGTCGGTCTTTAGGAGGAATAAACTCACTCTGTTCCACCTTGTGATGTCATCATGTGGTGATACAGGAAGTGCTCCACTGTGTTTTTAAACTCCACAAACCTTCACTAGAAATCATTGGATCATTTCAGACCTGGACCTGCCAATCTCTATTACCACTTCATGACATCACAAGGTGGAACAGAGCGTTTTGAGCTTTGGAAATGTTACAGACTAATAATAAAACAGAAATGTGCTGCGTAATCTCACATATAATGCTCCCCCCGATTCACTGTTTGAATTTCAACCAAATCTATAAATACATCAGAGCTGAGGATGAAACCAGGACTAAACCAGAACTAAACCAGGACTGAACCAGGTCTAAACCAGGACTAAACAAGAACTAAACCAGGTCTAAACCAGGACTAAACCAGGACTGAACCAGAACTAAACCAGGACTAAACCAGGACTGAACCAGGTCTAAACCAGGACTAAACAAGAACTAAACCAGGTCTAAACCAGGACTAAACCAGGTCTAAACCAGGACTAAACCAGGACTAAACCAGGACTAAACCAGGTCTAAACCAGGACTAAACCAGGACTAAACCAGGACTGAACCAGGTCTAAACCAGGACTAAACAAGAACTAAACCAGGACTGAACCAGGACTGAACCAGGACTGAACCAGGACTAAACCAGGACTAAACCAGAACTAAACCAGGACTAAACCAGGATTAAACCAGAACTAAACCAGGACTAAACCAGGACTGAACCTGGACTGAACCAGAACTAAACCAGGACTAAACCAGTACTAAACCAGGACTAAACCAGGACTGAACCAGGACTAAACCAGGACTGAACCAGAACTAAACCAGGACTAAACCAGAACTAAACCAGGACTAAACCAGGACTGAACCAGAACTAAACCAGGACTAAACCAGAACTAAACCAGGACTAAACCAGGATTAAACCAGGACTAAACCAGGACTAAACCAGGACTGAACCAGAACTAAACCAGGACTAAACCAGGACTAAACCAGGACTAAACCAGGACTAAACCAGGACTGAACCAGGACTGAACCAGGACTGAACCAGGACTAAACCAGGACTAAACCAGGACTAAACCAGAACTAAACCAGGACTAAACCAGGACTGAACCAGAACTAAACCAGGACTAAACCAGGACTAAACCAGGACTAAACCAGGACTAAACCAGGACTGAACCAGGACTAAACCAGGACTAAACCAGGACTAAACCAGGACTAAACCAGGTCTAAACCAGGTCTAAACCAGGTCTAAACCAGGACTGAACCAGGACTAAACCAGGTCTTTGAGCCGTGTGTACGTCTGTTTGCACCAGTGAAACTCAACCTCTTTGCAGCAGAGACGGTGAGAGAGAAGAAGAGAAGAAAGACGGAGAGATGGAGCGAGACAACAGACAGAAAGAGGGAGTAAAGAGAGGGAGAGAGCAAGAACAAGAGAAAGAGGGGAGGAGGAGAGAGGTAGACGGAGAAAGAGGAGAGCAGGGAGAGAGAGGGATGAAAGAGAGGGAGTAGAGAGAGGTAAGGAGAGAGGGATGTGCTGAGTGAGGGGGCGTGAGAGTCATTCATCTTTAATGGAACATCACAGACTAATAATGTAAGAGGAGAAGAGCCGGAGAACGAGCTCTGATTTCCAGTGACACGGGGCCACACTTTCCATCTCGGCTTTAACGCGGCGACGGCCTGTAAGAACCTGCCTCCGGAGGGGTCAAAGGTCAAAGGCACAAGTCTGAGTCATCTAGTGATCTCTCCCCGGGCTCTACTCAGACGCTTCTTGAGGTTTGCAGTAACTGTCCCAGTGCTCAGTCCAGAAGTCTGTGTGGATCCTCGTCCTCTCTCTCTCTATTCCCTCTCTTTTCCCTCACATCTCCGTCCCTCTCTCTCCTTCTCTCTGAGCTCCTCTCCTCCGTTTCTCCTTCTCTCTGTCTGCTCCTTCTCTTTTCCCTCACACACTCTTCCTCCTCCTGTCTCCTTCCCTCTTTCTTGCTCCCTCTCCCTCTCTTTACTCCCCCCTCTCTCTGTCTACACCTTCTCTTTTCTCTCACATGCCCTCCCTCTTCCTCCTCTTCTGTCTCCTTCCCTCTTTCTTGCTCTCTCCCTCTCTTTACTCCCCGTCTCCCTCCCCCTCTCTCTGTTCTCTCTGTCTGTTTCCCTCCTTCTCTCTTCTCCCTCTCTTTCCCTCACATCTAGCCTCTCTCTCTCCTCTTTCTCTTTCTACCTCTCTCCGCTCCTCTCCTCTGCCCCCCCTCCCTCTCTCTGTCTGCTCCCTCTCTTTTCCCTCTCACACTCTTCCTCATCCTCCGTCTCCTTTCCTCTTTCTTGCTCTGTCCCTCCCCAATCTCTGTTCTCTTTTTCTGTTTCCCTCCCTCTATCTGCTCCCTCTCTTTCTCCTCTTTCTCTTTCTACCTCTCTCCAGTCCTCTCCTCTTTCTCCCTCTCTCTTTTCTCTCCCTCCTCCTCGCTCTCATTCTCCCTCTCCCTTCCTTCCCTTTCTTTTTCTGTGACATTCTTACATCCATTTGAAAAAAGGGGGAGAGAGGGCGTAAAGAGAGGAAAAGAGCAAGAAAGAGAAAGAGAGAGGGGGGACAGAGGGGGAGAGAGGTAGAAAGAGGAGAGTAAAGAAGAGAGAGGGAAAAGAGAGGGAGGGAACAGAGAGGGGGAGAGAGGGAGTAAAGAGAGGGGGAAAGAGCAAGAAAGAGAGAAAGCGAGGGAGTTCATTCAGATTTTTTTTTTTTGTCTTTAATGGACAGTATACTAAAAAAAATGTTTCTTGGGATTAGCTCATGCTAATGCTAATATTATCGTTTATCGCTGTATTTCTCCGTCGCGATATATCGTGCTTCAAAACAGTGACAGGTTTACGTGTCGTCAGAGCCAGAAGATTAATAAAATAAGTTTGTGAAATCTACTGTAGCAGCTAAGGGCAATGTTCCTTTATATTAGCATTAGCATTCGTTAGCATCCGTTGTGTTTAGGCCTTTATAAAATGACGTTAGCTCTACGTTTCTCTCTCTGTTTCTTGTTTCTGTGTGTTCTGTTGTCGTGCACAGTTTCTTTCGATCGTAGATGAAAGCTTATCGACAAAACGCCCGATCGATACGACAGCTTAAGCGCATCGATACGGCACAGGTGAGCAAACACTGACACGGCACAAACCCCGTCAGCTAATGCTAATTAATAATTCAGTGATTAGCATGGATGCGCTAACAGACTGTGTAATGGGTGTTCTGTTCGCTGACTGGAGTAAAGACTGTGAGCCGTGTGGCCTCTCCACAGAGCTGACCTGTAACTGGGACTTTGGACAGAGAGAAAGAAAGAAAGAGAGAGAGAACACAGAGAGAGAGAGAGGAGTAGAGAGAGGGAGAGAGAGCAAGAAAGAGAGAGAGAGAGGGGAAGGAGAGAGAGAGAGTCCTGGTTAAGAGGTTTAGAGTTTAGTCCTGGTTTGGAGCAAGAAAGAGTTAAGAACAGAGTCCGGGTTTAGTCGAGTAAAGGGTCCTGGTTTAGTCCTAGGTTTAGTCCTTGTTAAGTCCTTGTTTAGTCTGGTTAAGTTCTAGTTTAGTCTGGGTTTAGTCCTTGTTAAGTCCTGGTTAAGTTCTAGTTTAGTCTGGGTTTAGTCCGGGTTTAGTCCAGGTTTAGTCCAGGTTTGGTCCGAGTTTAGTCCTGGTTAAGTCCTAGTTAAGTTCTTGTTTAGTCCTGGTTTAGTCCGGGTTTAGTCCGAGTTTAGTCCGAGTTTAGTCCGAGTTTAGTCCTGGTTTAGTCCTGGTTTAGTCCTAGTCAAGTTCTTGTTTAGTCCTGGTTTAGTCCGGGTTTAGTCCTGGTTTAGTCCTAGTTAAGTTCTTGTTCAGTCCTGGTTTAGTCAAGTTCTTGTTTCAGTCCTGGTTTAGTCCGGGTTTAGTCCTGGTTTAGTCCTAGTTCAGTTCTTGTTCAGTCCTGGTTTAGTCCTAGGTTTAGTCCTGGTTTATTTCACTATTGTGTCCTTAAATCATGAACATTAATAACAGACAAATCAGGCGGCTTCTTTCACTGAGGTCTCTCCCGGTAGCGTTAGCAACAGGTTTGATTGACAGTGTTGCTAAGCACTAAACAGTGGTACCCTCAACAGCCTCGCTCTAGATTGGCTCTTTGGTTGCTATGATACTCACAGTCAGAATTCCTAATATGCAACTCGGCTCCAAATTAGCCGCTATAACTGCTCTCGCTTTGTGAGCTTCATTTTGACGGAGCCGAACACTGAGCTGTTACATCTCCATGGAGACGAGCAGGTAGTGAACCTCCCACCAGAAAAGTTACGCAGTTCATTTTTCTTGCCCTAGTTCAAATATATTGTATAATCAGCTCTTGTGTTTAAAATCAGTTTGCTGTGTACTGTCTGTATCGAATTGGACAGTTTTTTTGTCAGAAATTGCGTGTTAGCATGCTGGTTGGTTGTTGCTAGCTTCACTTTAAAGTCAAAACACCGCACTGGTTTCTGAGAGTTGTGAAAAGCACTTATAAGCTCATCTTGGTGAGTAATTAGGATGTTCTCAATGCATAATATCAGTGAGGAATAACCTTTGGACCTCTGCAAACTGTTTAAAATGAACTAAATCTGTTTTTTGACGGTAAAAATGACGAACGGCGCCTTTGAGTGTCTCTTCTTTCACTTGCGTTAAACAGACGGCTGGTTCCTGACCTGAACTGGCACCGGTACAATAAGTGTGTGTGTGAACGTCTTAAGTCCAGCGTGTCCTACTTAATCAGCGGCGGGTCACAAGGGGGCGGGGCCTGTGTCTGTGATGTCGCGGGTCATGTGACTGTGTTGTTGGGACTGCGTGGGGCGCTGTGCAGACATGACCTACCTGCTGCGGCTAAATTAGGATTAGACGAGACAATAGCTGAGTCGTGGAAAGACAGAACGAGGCGGCAGGTGTGAGCGGGACGCTGACCTGGAGTCGTGTCTTTTTGTTTCATTCACATGTTTAACACACAAAAACAAACATCTTCATCCTAGTCCTGGTTTAGTCCTGGTTTAGTCCTAGTTTAGTCCTGGTTTAGTCCTGGTTTAGTCCTGGTTTAGTCCTGGTTAAGTTCTAGTTTAGTCCTGGTTTAGTCCTGGTTTAGTCCTAGTTTAGTCCTGGTTTAGTCCTGGTTTAGACCTGGTTTAGACCTGGTTAAGTTCTAGTTTAGTCCTGGTTTAGTCCTGGTTTAGTCCTGGTTAAGTTCAAGTCTAGTCCTGGTTTAGTCCTGGTTAAGTTCTAGTTTAGTCCTGGTTTAGTCCTGGTTAAGTTCTAGTCTAGTCCTGGTTTAGTCCTGGTTAAGTCCTGGTTTAGTCCTGGTTTAGTCCTGGTTTAGTCCTGGTTTAGACCTGGTTAAGTTCTGGTTTAGTTTTGGTTTAGTCCTGGTTTAGACCTGGTTTAGTCCTGGTTAAGTTCTAGTTTAGTCCTTGTTCAGTCCTGGTTTAGTCCTTGTTCAGTCCTGGTTAAGTTCTAGTTTAGTCTGGGTTTAGTCCTTGTTTAGTCCTGGTTTAGTTCTGGTTTAGTTAGTCCGGGTTAGTCCTGGTTAAGTTCTGGTTAAGTTTAGTTCTAGTTTAGTCCTGGTTTAGTCCTGGTTCAGTTCTGGTTTAGTTTAGTCTGGTTTAGTTTAGTTTAGCTGGTTTAGTCTGGTTAAGTTTAGTTTAGTCCTGGTTTAGTCCTGGTTAAGATCTAGTTTAGTCCTGGTTCAGTCCTGGTTTAGTCCTGGTTAAGATCTAGTTTTGTCCTGGTTCAGTCCTGGTTTAGTCCTGGTTAAGTTCTAGTTTAGTCTGGGTTTAGTCCTGTCACAAACAGACCTGGGTTTTTTTTTTGCTTCATTCATTTGCTTCATGTTTAACGCACAAACCCACATTTCTCGAATCATTTCGATCATTTCAGCCTCTGGAGTTGCTAATCTCCACTGAACTAAAGGTAAAAGGAGCCGTTAAAACCTGCTGAAACCTACCACTTGATGACATCACAAGGTGGAACAGGGCATTTTGAGCTTTGGAGATGTACCGACTAATAATAAATAAATAAATAAAGCTCACAAGCGTCTTTTTTAGGGTCTAATTATGAGCCGTACATACTGTTACTCGTTAGCATGGAACCGATATCGATACACATTTACCGATACCGGCTCATTTTTCAGTTTTGGTGTTAGGGGTGGATGAAGTGCTCCATTCTGTTACTTCACCCTTTAGCGTCAGGTGCTATCACAGTTGCTAGCGCGCGGTTGGGGATTCTCACAGTCAGTTATTTGATGCGTCAATGGAAAAATAAGGAAGGATGGAGGTGTAAAATAGAGATAGTTGTGTGAAAAAAGGTAAGTACAAGCTGATACTTCCTTTAACGTGATTTTTATGACTTAAAAAAAAAAGAAAAGTCTAGGCGAACTATAAAGGTCTATAACAGAAGGGTTCACAGAGGGTCAAAATTAAAAACTCTGACTAAGTCTTAGGCCAAACTAAATATTTATTGACAAATTTCAACAACACCTGCATGTTTTTCAGAAGGGCTGGATTAAATCTGAGCGACGCGACAGGAGCAGATGCCAATAAGTGTCAGAAGTGGTGAAGGTCGGCACAGACACATTTGCAAAGCATTCTGGGACTCACAGTAATACAGATGCACGGGCTCTACTGGCGTGACAGCTCTAACACACATTTGATATGATCTCACGGGCCAAATATATTTATATCGAGGGCCAAATCTGGCACACGGGCCTGAGCTTGACATGTTGGTCTATGACGTTCTCAGTCCTTAAAGGGTTAAGTAAAAGTACAGATACAGGAGCAAAAAATACTCAAGTAAAAATAAAAGTATCACATGAAAAATCTACTCAGGTAAAAGTATTAAAGTACCTGTTTAAAAATGTACTTAAAGAGTAAAAAGTAAAAGTATGTGTTGTAGATTTTGAGACTAATAAAGCGTCAAATGTGGTGATTTTGACAGATTTGTGCAGAATTTTGTTCAACAGAAACTGAATCGATCTGTTTTTATTTGTACATTTTTGTTTTGCTCAAATTATGAACATGTTAAAAATAAATCCTCAGCTTTTTCACCAGGTCTCAGACAAAAACTAAATATACTTTTAGTTTTCAGTCCTGCTCAAAAATGTAGTGGAGTAGAAAGTACAGATACTGCTCTCAAATGTAGTGAAGTAACAGTAAAAAGAAAAGTACAGATACTTAAAATGTTAAAAAACTCGTTACGTCGTGATATTTTTGGGACGCCGGTTTCACACTTGACCCATACTCGGATTAAAAAAGTCCGTCACTGTCTCTTTTTCCAATAGAGCTAAAAGCCGTAAACATCTGAACAATTAGTCTAAAGTAAAGCACATTTAATATCTCTGAAAAGCTCCTCTCTGAGCCTTTCAAGGACGCTGGGCCTGTTTATGTGGCTCATCACACGACCTTTTCTCCACGGCCCAAAACATGACTCAAACCTGCACTGAGGTCATCCGCCAAAGGAAATGAAAAATAAACACAAAAAAAACATGTTTATTGTTAATAAGACTGAGCCGTTTGGGAAAAATATGCAACTGTCAATTATCTGCGGTAGAGCCAGGGGAGGCGACGGAGGGGCCCACATGGGACTTGTCTTAGGGGCCCAGATTTGGATCCTTTTCCTTTTTTGTGTGTGTGTGATTTTTAAAAATGTGTATGATAGCAAAGTCAAAATTATAAAAAAAATTTTATAAGAGAGGGGGCCCATGTGAGGCTTTTTGCCCCGGGCCCCCTAATTTCTGTCGCTGGGCCTGGGTTGGGCCTGTGTCCTTTGATCGTTTAGTCCAGGGGCGTCCAAACTACGGCCCCGGGGCCAAATGCGGCCCTCAGACCAATTTGAACTGGCCTAATTGATCATAATCTGTACTTTTTAAGGCAAATTTGAGTAATTCTACCAACAAAACCTAAATAACACTCATCTGAATTATCCACCGTTTGTCCCTCTGTGTCCAATATTTTTCAAGATACGGCCCTCGATGAAAAAAGTTTGGGCTCCCCTGGTTTAGTCGACCAAAATTTGTATTAGTTGATTAGTTGGTGACTCATGACTCACACGTTTAATCTGTCTTTATATAAATACATTGTTTAATAGTACTTTTTTTCTGTATAATAGTAGTTTTTGCATGAGCTCCCCCTGCAGGTGGAGTCTCATGAGTGCGATTTGGGTCAGATACCCACAGCTACGTAATCGTTTTGACTAGTGATGCACCAATATGATACTGGCATCAGAATCGGCGACAGTATTGAAACTTTTCTTTTCTTATTGGTGATATCGGTTCCAAGACATTCTGACATCACAAAGTGGTCCTATATTACGCAAAATGGACTCTTGTAGCTTTAAGTCGTGTTATAATGTTGTTTCCTTGTCAAAAACAGCTGGAGTTGTGTTTTGTTTCATTCACACATGTTTGAGTAACTTTATTATTAGTCTGTAACATCTCCAAAGCTCAAAACGCTCTGTTCCACCTTGTGATGTCATCAAGAAGTGGTTTGTTTTTTTTCAAGTGAACAGCTCCTTTTGCCTTTAGTTCAGTCGAGGTAAGTGGCTGAAATCATCCAAATGATTCTAGAAATGAAGGTGTGTGGAGTTTAAAAACACATTCAAGCACTTCCTGTATCACCACACGATGACATCACAAGGTGGAACAGGGTGTTTTCAGTTTGAGAGAAGAACTCAGCCTTAATCTGCAGGTTTTGTGCATTAAAAATGTGAGAATGAAACAAAAAAACACAACTCCAGGTCTGTTTGTGACAAGGACACGACATTAGAACAGATTTTCTCAAGATTTAAAATATTAGATGTTAAGTTGTTTAATTTAAGTTGTATAAATGGCACAGTCCTAAGACGTTTTAACATGAACAGCTGCTAGCTTAAAGGTTATTTACTGAATAATATGTTTTTGTAAATTAACTGCCAGTCAATTCAGTGTTTTTTTTATACATACACACAGAAAACATTAAATATATGAAGTAAGATGTAAGTAAAGATGTAGTAAAGCCTCCATATGTGTTACGTCGTAAACCTGGGGTCTTCTGTGTGCATCAAAATGTAAAAAGTTGTAAAAATAAACACCATGAGCTGATCACTGGCTGTGGCCTTCACCCACTTTCTGTTTTTAGACCTGTTTTTAAGCCTCGGTTAATCTGCGTCTTTGTGTCTTTAGCTGCTTTAATGTTATAAAACCAACAGCAGTTTAACCAAAGCCAATCACATCAAAAAGCACTTCAAAAAAAAACCCAATTATTCCAAGAGTTTTCGAATTTAAATGGAACTTTAAAAAATAAATACATAGATAAATAAATAAATAAATACATGAATAAATAAATGAATAAATAAATAAATAATAAATAAATAAAAAATAAATAAATAAATGACACTAGCATATAAAATTTGAAACTACTAAAAATCTGTTTCTTTATGCAAACTGCCAAGATTTGAACTTTAAAAATTAAAATGGAACTAAAATTTTTTTTAAACTAATAAAAAAAAACTAATAAATAATAAGAAAATAAATAACACAATATTTTAAGTTGTCTTAGTTTCAGAATTTTGCCAAAGAAATTCAGTTTTTAGCACACGTACATGCATACAACATTTGAAACTATTCTTAACTATTATAAAGCTGTTTCTTTATGTAAACTGCCAAGATTTTAACTTAAAAAAATAAAATAAAATAAAATCCATAAATAAATAAATAATAAAATGTTTTAAGTTATGATGGTGCTTGAATTTTGCCAAATAAATTCAGTTTTTAGCACACTTCTGCATATAACGCTTACCTATTATAAAGCTGTTTTTTATACAAACTGAAAAGATTTGAACATTAAAAAAATGTAAATGTAACAAAAAAAGTAAATAGTAAACAAATTAAAATACATAAATAAATCATAAAAATATATAAATAAACAACATGATATTTAAAATTGTCTTGGTTTCTGTATTTTGCCAAAGAGATTCAGTTTTTAGCCCACATGTATGCATATAACACTTTAAACTACTACTACTGTTAACTATTATAAAGCTGTTTCATACAGTTTATAGCATTTACTCATTTAAAGTTATACTATGCAACTTTTTTCCCGACGTGGGTCCGATGACATGTTATTGTAACGTTTGTGTCACTAAAACGATCTAACATTTATTCTTTTACACATATTTCAATGGCTAAAACAGGCTTTCTTCTTACAGTGAGCAGCCTCTCCACAGACCTGACCTAGCTTGTCTCCATGGAGATTTACATTTAATACCATACTGTGGGACATTTCGGGCAGCATCTCCCTCCAGATGAACAGCATTAAGTGATTATCGCTGATGAGACTTTACAGTGCAGTTGTTGTTGTTTAAGGGTTGAATAAATGATGTAACCGGAGTCATATGGCCTCAACAGCTGCGCCGCAAACGTCATTATAATGTACTGAGGGTCATGTGACTCTGATCATGTGACTCTGATCATGTGACTCTGATCATGTGACTCTGATCATGTGACCCTGGTGTAGCTTATTAGATTGTGCTGCTACTGAACACAAACCACGGCGAGTGCAGGTCATGCTGGAGGTAGAGCGTTTGTCCACTGACCCACGGGTTGGCGGTGCGATTCCAGCTCCCACACACACACATATGAACGCTGCTGTTGTGTCCCTGGGCAAGACACCTTCACCCACCTCGCCCCCAGTGTCTGTGTGCTCTGGTGTGTGAATATGTGAGCGTCTTGAAGCTGGAAAAGTGCTGTATAAAAATGTGTCAGTAAAAAGATGTGGTTTGGAGCAGAGTTCAGGCTTTGGAAGAAAAATATTTACCATGTTTTGTGGTTTTGATTTAAAGTGGCGCAAAATAGCTTTTCATGAAATACTGAGCGCCACTTTTTATTTATTTATTTTTATTTTATTAAATATATTTTATTAAATATATTTTATTTTATTTTATTTTATTTAATTTTTTTTATTCATTTAAACAACAAATGCACACACCTCTCTCATTTTTATATAACAAGAACTAAAACAAATAAATAAATAATTTTAAAAAATCATAAAAATCTCGAGTGAATAGATGAATGAGAAGAGCATCACACAATATAAAAAAAAATATTATAAATCATAAATGAAAAAATAATAGTGATAATAATAATACTGAGTGTCATTTTTATTTGTTTTTGAAAAGTTCAAAATTGAAAAAGATCAAAATGACGGAAAAAACACAATTATTCTTAACGATATCTCACCTAAATAATCGGCTCTTGTTTTAAGACATATTAAGACTCAACTAAGGACTATAGACTATAATAGGTATCACAACGATGAAAAATTAGAACCGTTGCCATAGCGATTAACTATTTAAAACTAAATATTATGAACACAATAAATGGGCATTTATTATGCTCATTTATTAGCGTTAGCATTGAGACAAACATGTTTCTTGTGTCGTCTGGTGAAGTATTTATTTTATTTGTGTAGTTTTGTCAGTGGCATCCACCTGCAGCTCTCTGTCTACTGCCTTATCTTTAAATATTTATTCATTTTAGAGGCAAAAATCTCATAAAAATACAATTGGACAGGAAAGTAGTAGTAACCTTAACCCTAACAGTGAGGTAGAGGGCGCTATAGTGCACAGAGCTAATTAATTGCTAAATCACGATGTCTCTTCTAAACTTTAATAATAAATGCGTTGGAGTGAGCACAGAACACATGCACATCCCTGCTCTTGTGTTTGCAGATGCAGAAATCGCATGTAACGGGCGCGATGCTAACACGGTGATGCTAACGAGGTGACGCTATAGGCGACGAGGGCGGCTGATCTCGTTAACCAACACAAAATCAATCATGTCACTGCTGATATAAGAGCGCCAAAGCGACAGTGGAGCTGCGTAATCTAATCCAGGAGCCTATGTAAGACCTATGTGACCGTTCAGACGACTATGAGACCTGTGTGGACTCAAGCTAGCACGTTTATTCAAGATCAAAGAGGTTACTTGGGTCGTTTTTGAAGTCTTCATCCTTTGAAACGAAGTAAAAGTTGTAAAGTACTGTTCTTAAGTAAAATGTTGAGGTATCTGTACTTTACTTGAGTACATATTTAAGGAGATACTTCACTACATTTGAGAGCAGTATCTGTACTTTTACTTAAGTAACAAAACTGAGTACTTCTTCCACCGCTGTAATTTATGTACTGTAGGGAGACAAAGGTAGAGCTGTCAAAAGTATCAAAAAACTGATACTAACCGATGCTAAAACTATATAGCGGCTAATTTGGAGCGAGTTCTATATTTGGAATTCTGACTGCGAGTATCATAGCAACCCAAGAGCCAATCAAGAGCCAGGCTGTCTACACTACTAGTTTAAGCAGGGAGCGGGCGCTTAGCAACACTGTCAATCAAACCTGTTGCTAACGCTAGGAGGAGCGAACTCAGGGAAAGAAGGCGCCTGATTTGTCTGTAATTAAGGTTCATTTCTTGAATCTTGGACAAAATGGCAAAACAGGACAGAATTTGAGCATCACTGAACCGTTTTAGTGTCATTTTGAGCTTTATCCAAACCACAGACTGTGTAAAGAAGTGGAATAAGTGAGAGTGACGTCACCCACAGCGTTCGGCTCCAGTCAAATGAAGCTAATCGCGGCTAAAGCAGTTATGTAATTCAGACGGTTAATACGAACATTTAAGACCAAAATGACGAGTCTGACAGCAGCAGGTACAAGGCAAGAACACGATTTTTCAATAGAAAGTGAATTGGAGCCAGAGTCGATGGAGCAGGAAGCGCGCACATGCTCACTTCCTGTTTGGAACGTGGCGCTAGCAGGTTAGCTACATCCATTTACACAAACAGTCTATGTTACAACACATTTTAAACAGTTGTACCATGAGAGCGGCGCCATGTTTGATATTTCAGTTTTGATATTGACGTTTTCTTTGGCTGCCAATGTGGACACGTCTGAGTCCAGGGCACAGACGGCACAGACAGCATTTATTTCCTTCCAACATAAATAACATATGAGATAATATCTAACAGAAAAGCACCGAATCTCCGTCCGACACAATCAACCAAAACCAAACCAAAACTCTTTTTTTAGACAATAGAAGGTGATTTTCAGTGTTAAATGTTCGTACTTTGTTTTATTTTCCCATGTGTCTTATATCTGTGTGATCCCCCAGTGTCCAGTAGGTTCAAGAGGAGGAAGAGGAGGAGAGGAAGGAGGAGGAGAGAGGGTAAAAGAATGGAGAGAAGAGGAGGAAAGACAAGAGGAAAGAGGAGATGAGAGAGAAAGGTGGGAGGATTATTATTGGGAGAGGAAAGATTTTTAACTCCTCTCCCACTAACGAGGGAGGAAGAGGAGAGGAAAGAGGGAAGATGAGAAGAGAGAGAGAGTAAAAGAAAGAGGGATTGTAGGGAAAGAAAAGACAGAGGAGGGGAAGAGAGAAAAGAGAAAGGAGAGAGAAAAGTTTTAGGTTCATAGTGGAACATGGGTGTATACGAGTCTATGTGTCTTGTTCTGAGAAGAAGAGGAGGAAGAGGAGGAGAGGAAGGAGGAGGAGGGAGGGTAAAAGAATGGAGAGAAGAGGAAAGAGAAGATGAGATGAGAGAGAGAGAGAGGGGGAGGATTAGTGGGAGAAGAAAGACTTTTACCTTGTCTCCCACTTAATGAGGAGGAAGAGGAGAGGAAAGAGGAGGGATAGAGGGTAGATGAGGAGAGGGGGAGGAATGAAAGAGGGTAAAGGAAGGGAGAGAAAAGAGAGAGAGAGAGAGAGAGAGAGAGAGAGAGAGAGAGAGAGGAGGAGGGGAGGGGAAAAGAGAAAAGAGGAAGGAGAGAGAAAAGTTTTAGGTTCATAGTGGAACATGGGTGTATACGAGTCTATGTGTCTTATACTTGTTCTGAGAAGAAGAGGAGGAAGAAGAGGAGGAAAGGAGGAGGAGAAAGGGTAAAAGAATGGAGAGAAGAGGAAAGAGAAGATGAGAGAGAAAAAGAGAGAGAGAGGGGGGGGATTAGTGGGAGAGGAAAGACTTTTACCTTGTCTCTCACTAACTAGGGAGGAAGAGGAGAGGATCAGGAGGAGAGGAGAGGGGGAGGAAAGAAAGAGGGTAAAGGAATGTAGGGAGAGAAAAAAGAGAGACAGAGAGAGGAGGGGAAGAGAGGAAAGAGAGGAGAGAGAACAGCGGTCAGTGTCCAGTAGGTTCATAGTGATCCATGGGGTAAAAGAATGAGGAGAGAGGAAGAGGAGAGGAAAGAGGAGGGATAGGGGGAAGATGAGGAGAGGGGGAGGAAAGGAAAAAAGAGTGTAAAGGAATGGAGAGAGGGAGAGAGAGGAGGAAAGACGAGAGGAGAGGGAGGGAGAGGGGAGAGAGGGTAAAAGAATGGAGAGAGAAGGAAAGATGAGAGGAAAGAGGAGGAATAGAGGGAAGAGAAGGAGAAGGATAGTGGGAGAGGAAGGTGGTAAAAGAGTGGGGAGAAAGACAGAGGAGGGAGGAAGAGGAGAGGGAAGATGAGGAGAGGGGGAGGAAAGAAAGAGTGTAAAGGAATGGGAGATAGGGAGAGAGAGGAGGAAAGACGAGAGAGAGGGAGAGGGGAGAGAGGGTAAAAGAATGGAGAGAAGAAAGAGGAGGAATAGAGGGAAGAGAAGGAGAAGGACAGTGGGAGAGGAAGGTGGTAAAAGAATGGGGAGAAAGACAGAGGAGGGAGGAAGAGGAGAGGAAAGAGGAGGGATAGAGGGAAGAGGGAGGAAAGAAAGAGGGTAAAGGAATGTAGGGAGAGAAAAGAGAGAGCGAGGACGGGAAGAGAGGGCGTATCCTCGTCTATGTGTTTTATACTGGTTCATTCTAAAGCGATTCTTTAGTATCGATTAGTGTCTGTTTTTCGATACTTCTTACAGCCGTATAACACTGTAAATATCGGTAAATCCGTCACAGCTTCGCAGTTGTCTTTCTGTGTAAAATGGAGACTCTAAGAACCGTGAGGAAAAGCCTGTATTTCTTGCTTGTTCATGTTTTTGTCTCCAAGCCCCGAGTCGCTTTCTCTGTGCAGTTTTTCGGAGAGGCGGTCGCCACGGGGACGGGCTGCCACGGTCGCCATAGAGACCAGCATCTCAATCACACAGCGGACGATTAATAAGCATCACGCTCTGGTTAATATTACACTGACCGGGCCATAGGGCTGCACCGACAAGAGAGGGGAGGAGGAGAAGAAGAAGAGGGGGAGAAAGAGAGGAAGAGGGGAGGTGAAAGAGGGAGGAGAGGAGAGAGAGGGAGAGAGAGGTGGTAAAAAGACAGAAGGACAAAGGAGGAAATGAGAGAGAACAAGAGGGAAAGACAGGTGAGAGGGGGAGATAAGGGGTTAGGAGATAGAGAGAGGGAGAGAGAGGAAGGGGGATAGAAAGAGAGAGAGGAGGTGAAAGAGGGAGGTGAGAGAGGTGGTAAAAAGACAGAAGGACAAAGGAGGAAATGAGAAAGAGAAGAGGAGAGAAAGACAGGACAGAGAGGGAGACAAGGGGGTTAGGAGAGAGAGGGAGAGAGGAAAGGGGGATAGAAAGAGAGAGGGGAGGTGAAAGAGGGAGGAGAGGAGAGGAGAGAGAGGTGGTAAAAAGACAGAAGGACAAAGGAGGAAATGAGAGAGAACAAGAGGGAAAGACAGGTGAGAGGGGGAGATAAGGGGTTAGGACATAGAGAGGGAGAGAGGAAAGGGGGAATAGAAAGAGAGAGGGGAGGTGAAAGAGGGAGGAGAGGAGAGGAGAGAGAGGTGGCAAAAAGACAGAAGGACAAAGGAGGAAATTAGAGAGAGAAAGAAAGAACAAGAGGGAGAGAGGGGAGAGGAGGAGACTAGGGGGCTAGAAGATAGAGAGGGAAAGACGAAAGGGGGAATAGAAAGAAAGAAGGGAGGTGAAAGAGGGATGAGAGGACAGGAGAGAGGTAGCAAAAAGACAGAAGGATAAAAGAGGAAATAAGAGAGAGAGAGAGATAAGGGGGTTGGGAGAGAGAGGGATAGAGGAAAGGGGGAATAGAAAGAGAGGAGAGAGAAAGCGAGGAATAGAGAGATTGAGAGAGAGAACAGGAGGGCGAGTGAGAGAGACAATGAGAAAGGAGGAGAGAGAGAGAGAGAGAGAGAAAAGAACAGAGGGAGTCGGAAGAGAGAGACTAGAAGAGAAGAGGTGGGTGGGAGAGGGAGAGACAAGTGGGTGAAGAGATAGAGAGGGAGAGAGGAATGGGGGATAGGAAAAGAGAGGAGAGATAGCGGACAGAGGAGAAGAGAAGGGAGACAGGGAAGGGGAACGCGAGGAGAGAGAAAGAGAGGGATAGAGAGAGATTGAGAGAGAGAAGAGGAGGGAGGGAAAGAGAGAGAGGGACAGAGAAGAGAGGGAGAGAAGGACAGAGACAAGGAAAGGACAGGACAGAAGAGAGAGAGAAAGAATATATTGAATCAGGCCACAGAAAACATGAGGGTTTCATCGGGGAGGGCATCCGGCTTAAAACTCTCTCGACAAAACCACATCATTAAATTCAAAGACTTCCAAGGACCTTCCAGCAGCACCCACAGGACCCCAGTGTAAAGTATATTTAGACTGGAGGTCCTGGGGCGTCGGGCGGGACGGGGCGAGGGCGGGCGGGGGGTGATCAATAGTATGTGGTCCACGGTCGACCTCTGGGCTATTTCTGCCCCGACGTATGGACAGAATATGGGATTATGCAACAGGACGCGACCTCCTCTCTGGACCAGACTAATGGCCACTCACCAGAGACACAAGTGTTTGGTTCATCAGGGTTTAGGGCCGTGAAAGTATCAGAATCAGGACTAATCAAGACCAAACCAACTGCAAACATAGACTGGACATGGCTAACCTGCTAGCCGCCGCCGCGCTCCAAACAGGAAGTGATCATGTGTGCGCTTCCTGCTCCATTGACTCTGGCTTCAGTTCACTTTCTATAAAAACTGTGTCCCCTTCTCTGTCCCTGCTGCTGCTGTCACACTCGTCATTTGGTCTTAAATGTTTGTATTAACCCTCTACATGATCCTGGGGTTTTTATTTTGATATTAACGTGACAGACCAAAGTATCGTCTAGTAAAGATATCAGTTCATTCGATATCCCAATTTGGGCTATAAACAATAACGATAATCAAGATTTTTACTTCCCCAAAACGTCTCATAATATTATTAAACTACTATTTTTACAAAGTTGTTCTGTAGTTACTTTAAATTAACAGTTATAAAACACATCTGGATCATCTATTTTCAACCTCTGCTCTGAAATCGTGTGATATCGAGGATCAGCAGCTAATATCTCGCCATCAATATTAGACGATAAGCAGAAATATCATTTATAATTTACCGTGGGACATTTTATATAATCGTGATAATCGCCAACAAAGATAATCGCCGTTATATCTCCAAAATATGCAGAAAAAGCTTATCCACAGGGGTGTCAACAGAGGGGGGACAAAGGGGGCTGTTGTCTGGGGCCCCAGGGTCTTAGGGGGGCCCAGAATTGTGAGGTTTTTTTGACCCGGGCCCCTAAATTTCTGTAGACGGCCCTGTTTATTCATAATATTCTCTGCTAGATCGTAGTAGTTTGACTGATAAAAAAGTACAATTATATAAAAGTTGTTTAAACGCGGAACTTATTAATGACATAAAAATGATAATTATTCATATCCATAACATTTTTTAAACTTTAATCGTTATCACAGGGGTGTCAACTTCAGTTTTTCTTAAACACAAAATCTGGATCAACTCAAGTTTGATGCTACACTGATTTACTTTGCGCATTGGTCTCGACTGCGCACTACTGCACTAGCAAAGCATTCTGGGATTTGTAGTATTAGTGGTGCACGCTCTATAAACCAGCGGGACAGCTCTAATGCACATTTGATATAATCTCACGGGCCAAATTTAACTACACCATGGGCCAGATTTAGCCCCCGGGCCTGAGTTTGACATATATGCTTTATTGTGATATAATCTTAATTATTTTGGCCGTGATAATCGTGACAAAAAATTTCAATATCGCTCCACGCCTCGTTGGAACGGCAATATCTGGATCTGTATTAAAGACTGAAAAATAAAACTACAACACTACAAGAAAACGCAACTAAAACTCAACGGCACTGAAACATGAAGCAGTTTGAACGAGGCTAAGAACAGAACTGCTTCAGGACTGAACAGAGAACTCCGTCTTATCGAGCATAAACCCTGTAGTTCAGACGTCCACAAACACTTTTAATGCAGGTTTTTATTGCATTACTTTAGCAATTAATACTTCTATCCTCTGAAATGTGAATGAAACACAGAACAAACCTTTACAGACGCTAACGATCGATTTGCCAGGACTGAAGAACTGAAACCCAAAGTGCAGAGCGCGTTCTGATTGGAAAAACTATAAACTCCAGGCCACTTAATATGGCTGACAGTGGATACAGATTAGCGCTAGCTTGTTTTTATATTACCGCCAATGTTTCCTCTGGGACGAAACTGTGGGAGCAAATAGTCTATAGACTTCATCACATACGCTCTAATGGTTTACGCAGGGGAAGAGAGAAATGCAGAGACGACCGGGGATGCTACGCTAATGCTAGGCTAATGCTACGCTAATTTTGGATTCTGAAATCAACATTCGGTTCAGATTTTAAATATTGAACAAAAAGTGCAAGAGCAAAACAGCTTGAGGGAAACAAAATAGATTAACAGTCGTCAAAAGTATCGAAAATCTGATACTAATCGATACTAAAACAAGTATCGAAACTAAGTACTCATTGTTCGCAGGTATCGATACTAAAAAGTCCCATTTACAGGACAGAAATGAGCCGTTCCTACTTAAGTAAAAAATCTACTTAAGTAAAAGTATTAGAGTACCTGTTTAAAGAGAATAAAGTAAAAGTATTTTGGGCAGATTTTTCAAATGTATTCACTATATTGAAGTACAGATACTGCTCTCAAATGTACTGAAGTACAAGTAAAAAGTATCCACTTTAAAATGTACTTAAGTAAAGTACAGATTTATTACTTTATTACTGTTACTTCGTTATGTTCTAACACTGCTTTTACTTAAGTCCAGTTTTGGAAGAAGTACTTGTACTTATAATTGAGTATATTTTTAGTCATTTAACTAATAAAAAGTACTCTGAGTGGCATTTTTCACGTGTACTTTTTACTTTTACTCAAGTACAAATTTGGAGGCAGTACTTGTACTTGTAATAGAGCACTTTTTATTAGTTAAATGACTAAAAATGTACTCTGAGTAGTATTTTTCATGTGTACTTTTTACTTTTACTTTAGTACAATTTTGAGTACATTTTTAGCCATGTAACTGTACTTTTACTTGAGTACAACTTCCGAAGCAGTACTTATACTTATAATTGAGTACATTTTTATCATTTAACTTGTAAAAAGTACTCTGAGTAGTATTTTTCATGTGTACTTTTTACTTTTACTTTAATTAGTACAATTTTGAGTACATTTTTAGCCATGTAACTGTACTTTTACTTGAGTACAACTTCCAAAGCAGTACTTATTCTTATAATTGAGTACATTTTTATCATTTAACTTGTAAAAAGTACTCTGAGTAGTATTTTTCATGTGTACTTTTTACTCAAGTACAATTTGGAGCACATTTTCTCCATGTAACTTGAGAACAAACCTGCAGGACTCTTCCCAGCCCAGACTCTTGTGATCTCTGCTCACATAAACCAGCCCAAAAGGAAACTCAGATTCATAATCAGCCCCATGCGAAGCTCCGAGCTAATCTAATCTTATGTCCCCGTCTTGTCCTTAAATCAACTTTGTCTTTATCCCTTTTAACCAAAGTCAGACTCATCAAAAAAAACAAGAAAAAACGACTCAAATACGGCTCGTGGTCACATGTCCCAGCTGCTGTCTGCCGCCTCAACAACGAGCTCTTTATCCCGACAGCAGCGTCTTAAGAACAGCCCTAAAGACGCACTGCGGGACATGAAAGAAGCGCTATGTTCTGGCCTCTCTAAGTGAAGTGCGAGGGGCTGGTGTCCATGGCAACGCGCCAGACCAGGGGGTAGTAACGGGGAATGTTAAAGTCGAAATGATTCACCATTTAGGAGGTAATCATAAGGAATGTGGGGAGTTAGCTCAAAATGTCGAAAGCTAATATCCAAATGAGATAAAAATACAAGTTCAGACATGAAACGCGGTTCCTGGTAACTGTCGGAGTGACTAATGCACGTGACGTTTGGGACTGGAGGTCATAAATCAAACCGTACTGTCATAAAGCCGCCATCTTTGTTTCAAGACGACAGACACGGTGTGAAAAGTAAATAAAAGAGTCAAGGATCGACTGTTTAAGCTGCTTTACCACAACCATAGACTGTGCTAACCTGCTAGCCTCCGTCGACTCTGGCTCCAGTTCACTTTCTATTGAGTGTCCTCTCTGTAGCTGCTGCTGTCAGACTCGTCATTTTGGTCTTAAATGTTTGTATTAATCCGCTCTGCGTGATCCTGGGGTTTTTATTTTGAGTTATTTTGAGTTATTTTTTTCTCTTTCTTTTTTTTTTTTTTTTTTTTTTTTTTTTTATTATTTTGTTATTTTGAGTGAATTTTAAAAGTTTTTTATTTTTTTTTTAATTTTGCCTCTACATGATCCTGGGGTTTTTTTTGAGTTATTTTTTTTTCTTTGCTTATTTTTATTGGGTTTTTATTGGGGTTCATTTTAGTGTTTTTTAAAGTTTTTTGAGTTCATTTTTTAAAAAAGTTATTTTGATTTTGAGTTTATTTTTTTTTTTTTTTTGATTGTTTTTTTAAGTTCTTTTTTTTTTTTTCTTTTTTTTTTTGTTTTTTTTAGTTTTGTCCCCCTCTCTCTGTTATTGCTGCTGTTTGACTTTAATTTTTGTTTTTTTAAATTTTTCGTATTAACCCCTCTACATGATCCTGGGGTTTTTATTTCACTATTGTCTCTGTAAATCGAGATAAGAACATAAATAACAGAGAAATCGAGCGTCTTCTTTCCCCGATATCGCTCCAGCTAGCGTTAGCAACAGGTTTGATTGACAGCGTTGCTAAGCGCCCGCTCCCGCTTTTGTATTTGTATATTGGGTATTAGGTCGATTTAAAGGTAAAACGAGCTGTTAACTTGAAAATCTGAATTACCCTGGACGTCTGAAGGATTATACAGATACATATTTATGCCTAAACCTTATCAAAATGATGTAATCTTTTACGTTGTGCAATAAAACTGAATCATTCCACAGTCCTACATCTTAATATCCACAGAATCGTGTTATTCCCAGATATAAAACCAGTTTTCCAGCCTTAGTTGTTAAAATAAATTTGCATTCAACACTTTCTATCTCCCATTTCCCCGAAGCCGTGTCTGTCGAAGTGAGAAATCCGACGCCGCCAATTTGAGAGTGAGAAGATGACGCTAATCAGGATCTCACAGCACAGCTCCGCCGCAGGCTGCAGCTATTTGGACCCTCTGTTTGTTTAGTTGTTCTTGAACGCAGCGGGGAGGGCACGGGACCAAAATAAAGGTGACATTTTGGGTCGTAAGGGGTTGTTGTTGTTGCTGGGAAATGCACAGCTGTCAGTCTGATGTTAGCCGTTAGCGGTTAGCCCGTTAGCGCAGGCGTTCAAACACAGAGGCCGAGCAGAGGTTAAAGCAACACACAACTGAAGAGATTTGTACACGAGACGACGCGCTTTTGACGTGAAAAAAGAAAAAAAAAATATTTTTTTTTATGAATAAATTAAATAAATAAATAAATAAAATAAAAAATAAAATAAATGAATAAAATACATAATAAATAAATTCATTAATTAATAAAATTAATTCATTCAATAAAATAAAAATAATAACAATAAAATAAAGAAAGAAAGAATAATTAAAATAAATTAAGTAAAAAAATAAATGAATAAATAAATAAACAAATAAAATAAAAAATAAATAAACATAAATAAAAAACTAAATTAAATTAAATTAAATATAAAATCCAAATTTCAGGTCCAAGATTAACCTTAAAGCTGCACTGTGTAACTTTTCTGGCGTTGGGTCTCCATGGCGATGTTATTACTTTTCCTGGGATGTTCCGCAGTATGGCTTTACACAAATATATTTTGTATTTATTCAATTAGGGGTGCATCATTTACAGGAGAGGGCTCATTTCTCCACAGATCTGACCTGTAGCTCGGCCTGGTGATGTTGGGCTCCTCGTCTCCATGGAGATAGTTAGACAAAATGTCACACGGTAGAACATTTCAGAGGAAAAAACGATAACATAAGTAGTGGTGGAGGAAGTACTCAAATGTGTGATGTAACTAAAAGTACATATCATAAAGATACTCAAGTAAAAGTATCACATGATAAAATATACTCGAGGAGAAGTATTAAAGTACCTGTTTAAAAATATATTTCAAGAGTAAAAAGTAAAAGTATTTCACGCAGATTTTCAGATCTAGTTAAGCTTCAAGTGTGGTGATTTTTATGCAATTTTTTTTTTTTTTTTTTGCAGCTGTTTTTTTTTTAAATATTTTTGTTGCTCAAATTATGAAGTTTCAGCAGGTCTCACACAATAATGAAAAATACTTTTACTTTTCAAGCAAAAGAATCTTGTAGCAAAGAAAAAACTTTAAGTAATTCACATTTTTAATATATATTTTAAATTCAAATCCTCTTTTGCTTTTCTTACATAATCCCACATGTTACTTCATATATTTGATGTAAAGTAGTAAAAATGAAGAAAAAAAAATACAAAATCAGATCAAACTTTTAACTAGTAGCATGTTCCAGCCTCGTTAGTGTCATCTTTAAAGACTTGTGTAACATAAAGTCGAGCTGGCGTGCTGGCGTGTTGGCGTGTTGGCGTGTTGGCGTGTTGGCGTGTTAAAGCGTGTTGGCGTGTTGGCGTGTTGGCGTGTTGGCGTGTTAGCGTGTTAGCGTGTTAGCATGTTAGCGTGTTCACTGTTCAGTTCATAACCTCAAAATCAGTTGGTAAAGTCAGGTGACGTTTTGTGGTGTCTGCAGTTCCTGTTTTGCGCCGGGGCTGAGCAAATACCACCGAACATCAGTCAGTCTGTGTGTCGGCCTGTGCACGGCGCAGTGGCACAGCAGCTGACACACAACCAGGAGGTTTGGGGTTCAACTGTCACATTTTTATACAGCACTTTTCAACACTCAAGGCACTTTACATCAGGGAACCACTCACACATCCACACACCAGAGCACACACACTGACAGGAGGGAATCGCCCAAGGACACAACAACAGCACCTGTGATCACACCGTCAGTGGTCATCGGACTGAGCTCCACTCAAGATATTTATGTCGAGAGTGAGATTCGAACCAGCAACCTTCAGATCAGTGGGAAAACATTCTACTCGACTCTCTCATTCAGTGTGTCCTGGTTTAGTCCTGGTTTAGTCCTGGTTTAGTCCTGATTTAGTCCATGTTTAGTCCTGGTTTAGACCTGGTTTAGTCCTGGTTTAGTCCTGGTTTAGTCCTGGTTTAGTCCTGGTTTAGTCTGATTTAGTCCAGGTTTAGTCCTGGTTTAGTCCTGGTTTAGTCCTGGTTTAATCCTGGTTTAGTTCTGGGTTTAGTCCTGGTTTAGACCTGGTTTAGTCCTGGTTTAGACCTGGTTTAGTCCTGGTTTAGTCCTGGTTTAGTCCTGGTTTAGTCCAGGTTTAGTCCTGGTTTAGTCCTGGTTTAGTCCTGGTTTAGTCCTGGTTTAGTCCTGGTTTATTCTGTGTGGAGGTTGTTTGTTGTACTCGACTCTGTTACTTAAGTAAAAGTACAGATACCAGAGCAAAAAAATACTCAAGTGAAAGTAAAAGTATCAAATTAGTTCATTCATTTAAGTAAAAGTATTAAAGTATTTCCTCGTCACAGACAGACCTGGAGTTGTGTTCTTTTCTTTCACATGTTTAACACACAAACCCTGCAGATTTAGGCTGAGTTCTTCTCTCAAACTGAAAACACTCTGTTCCACCTTGTGATGTCATCATGTGGTAATACAGGAAGTGCTCCCCTGTGTTTTTAAACTCCACACACCTTCATTTCTAGAATCATTTGGATTATTTCAGACCTGGAATGTGAACGACAAATATTCAGAATTCAGAACCACAGCTGCAGTAGTTCTTTTTGTCATATTTCTAACGCTGTGGCTCAAACGCTGCAGAAATCGTCCTGTATTTGCTCGTGTATTTACAGCAGGTCGGGCGGGTGGAGGTGGAGGAGGTGGAGGTGTGTTATTAGATTACTCCACCTCACGTTACCTCATCTGGGTGAAATTACAGAGGCGAGTGCGATACACACTTCAGACTGGAGACGTACATTTAAACACATTAGATCCACACAAAAAGACCTTTTACGAAAATGACGCCGAACAAACGGAGAAACTAGAACCAAAAAGACCAAAGTAAAAGAATCTGAAAATGAGGGAATAAGACCTGGTTTAGTCCTGGTTTAGTCCTGGTTTAGTCCTGGTTTAGTCCTGGTTTAGTCCTGGCTTAGTCCTGGCTTAGTCCCGATTTAGGTCTGGATAAGACCTGGTTTAGTCCTGGTTTAGTCCTGGTTTAGTCCCGGTTTACACCTGGTTTAGTCCTGGATTAGACCTGGTTTAGACCTGGTTTAGACCTGGTTTAGTCCTGGTTTAGTCCCGGTTTAGTCCCGGTTTAGTCCTGGTTTAGTCCTGGTTTAGTCCTGATTTAGGTCTGGATAAGACCTGGTTTAGTCCTGGTTTAGTCCTGGTTTAGTCCTGGTTTAGTCCCAGTTTACACCTGGTTTAGTCCTGGATTAGACCTGGTTTAAACCTGGTTTAGACCTGGTTTAGTCCTGGTTTAGTCCTGGTTTAGTCCTGGTTTAGTCCCGGTTTACACCTGGTTTAGTCCTGGATTAGACCTGGTTTAGTCCTGGTTTAGTCCTGGTTTAGTCCTGATTTAGGTCTGGATAAGACCTGGTTTAGTCCTGGTTTAGTCCTGGTTTAGTCCTGGTTTAGTCCCGGTTTACACCTGGTTTAGTCCTGGATTAGACCTGGTTTAGTCCTGGATTAGTCCCGGTTTACACCTGGTTTAGTCCTGGATTAGACCTGGTTTAGACCTGGTTTAGTCCTGGTTTAGTCCTGGTCTAGTCCTGGTCTAGTCCTGGTCTAGTCCTGGTCTAGTCCTGGTATAGACCTGGTTTAGTCCGTAAAGGGGAGACCTGGTCTAGTCCCGGTTTAGTCCCGGTTTAGTCCCGGTTTAGTCCCGGTTTAGTCCCGGTTTAGTCCCGGTTTAGTCCCGGTTTAGTCCCGGTTTAGTCCGTAAAGGGGAGACCTGGTTTAAATCTAGCTGAGGTCTAGTTAAAGCTGCACTATGTAACTTTTCGCAGGACGTCTCCATGGAGTCGTTGTTACTTTCCCTGGAATGTTCCACTGTGTGGCATTAAAGGTGTCTCCACGGAGACAAGGAATTTAAACTGTGTAATTGAATAAATGCAAGAGACAAAAGTTTAATGTCAAACTGTGGAACATTCCAGAGAGATAACATCTCCATGGAGACAAGGAGCTGAAGCCATTAGGGCCAAGGTACAGGTCAGATCTGTGGAGAGGCGATCACGCTTGAGTGCATGTTTTTTTAAGTTAGTTTGTGCTTAAAAAAATATAAGTTTAATGCCATAGTGTGAAATTTTCCAGGCAAAACAATAATATCTCCATGGAGACAAGCAGGTAATGTGATCAAGTCAGGTTTACAGGTCAGATCTGTGGAGCGGTGAGACCAAACAACTCACCTGTAACTGAGTAAATGCGAGATATAAGTTTAATATCATAATGTGAAACTTTCCAGGCAAATCAAACACATCTCCATGGAGACAAGCCGCGAGAAAAGTCACACAATGCACCTTTAAAACCTCGAAACAGCCTTTGCCTCGGTGCATTTGGTCCGTTGCTCCTCTTATCGGCACAGCTCTCGTCGTGTGAGATAGAGATAACTGTGTCGTAATCAATCTTTCTCCATCTTCCCCTCGGCCGCACCAGGAGACAATAAGACAGGAAGTGGCGTATGATGACAACTTCCTGCTTCTCCAAATTCAATCAACAACAAAACAACAGGATGCACAGGGCTGCGTCTCAATCACGGCCCCGTCTGCACAAACGGCCGAGTTTCAGCACAGATCCTCCTTTTTACACCTGAATCTTTATCATTATTACAGCGAAGTTCACAGGGAAACACATCAGAGGGAAACAGGGAGGTTGCCAGTTATGAGCCACGTTTCCCTCGAGTTTGGGCTGAAGAAAAGGTTTTTTTGGTTCATAATTCTTCTTCTAGTCCTGGTTTAGTTCTAGTTTAGTCCCGGTTCAGTCCTGGTTTAGTCCTGGTTTAGTCCTGGTTTAGATCTGGTTTAGTCCTGGTTTAGACCTGGTTTAGTCCTGGTTTAGACCTGGTTTAGTCCTGTTTAGTCCCGGTTTAGTCCTAGTTTAGTCCTAGTTTAGATCTGGTTTAGTCCTGGTTTAGTCCCGGTTTAGTCCTGGTTTAGTCCTGGTTTAGTCCCGGTTTAGACCCGGTTTAGTCCTGGTTTAGACCTGCCTTAGTCATGCTTTAGTCCTGGTTTAGTCCTGATTTATCCTGATTTAGTCCTGGTTTAGTCCTGGTTTAGACCTGATTTAGACCTGGTTTAGTCCTGGTTTAGTCCTGGTTTAGACCTGGTTTAGTCCTGATTTAGACCTGGTTTAGTCCTGGTTTAGTCCTGGTTTAGACCTGGTTTAGTCCTGGTTTAGTCCTGGTTTAGTCCTGGTTTAGTCCTGGTTTAGTCCTGGTTTAGTCCTGGTTTAGTCCTGGTTTAGTCCTGGTTTAGACCTGGTTTAGACCTGGTTTAGTCCTGGTTTAGTCCTGGTTTAGTAAAAGCTTTTTTCTGGTTCATAATTCTTAGAGGGGTCAAAGGTTAAAGGTCACATATTAGGCTGTTTTCTGATCTGTTCTGATGTTTCCTCGTCACAAACAGACCTGGAGCTGTGTTTTTTGTTTCATTCTCACATGTTTAACACAAACCTGCAGATTTAAGCTGAGTTCTTCTCTCAAAACACTCTGTTCCACCTTGTGATGTCATCATGTGGCGATACAGGAAGTGCTCCACTGTGTTTTTAAACTCCACACACCTTCATTTCTAGAATCATTTGGATCATTTCAGCTCTGGAATTGTCAATCTACTGAACTAAAGGTAAAAGGAGCTGTTCACTTGAAAAAAAACTACCACTTCATGACATCACAAGGTGGAACAGAGCGTTTTGAGCTGTGGAGATCTTACAGACTAATAAAAAAGTGTGAATGAAACAAAACACAACTCCAGCTCTGTTTTTGAGGAGGAAACATTAGAACATGACCTAAAGCTACAAGAGTCAGTTTTGTGTAATATAAAACCTCAAATCTACAAAACATAAACTGAAAAGCCAAATATGACATAAATATATTTAACTCCGTGTGTAAATATCTCCGTGGCTCTGATTTGTGGAGGATCTGTTCAAACTTGTTCTAAAATGTGATTCTTGTTATATAGAGTTTCAGTCTCATTGATTCTCCTGGATGAGTTCAATATGTGAAATGTGAACAGAAATCCGATATCTGTCCCCTCTAGTCCTGGTTTAGTCCTGGTTTAGTCCTGGTTTAGTCCTGGTTTAGTCCTGGTTTAGTCCTGGTTTAGTCCTGGTTTAGTCTTGGTTTAGTCTTGGTTTAGTCTTGGTTTAGTCCTGGTTTAGTCCTGGTTTAGTCCTGGTTTAGTTCTGGTTTAGTCCTGGTTTAGTCCTGGTTTAGTCCTGGTTTAGTCCTGATTTAGGTCTGATTTAGTCCAGATTAAGTCCTGGTTTAGACCTGGTTTAGTCCTGGTTTAGACCTGGTTTAGTCCTGGTTTAGACCTGGTTTAGTCTTAGTTTAGACCTGGTTTAGTCCTGGTTTAGTCCTGGTTTAGTCCTGGTTTAGTCGTAGTTTAGACCTGGTTTAGTCCTGGTTTAGTCCTGGTTTAGTCCTGGTTTAGTCCTGGTTTAGTCTTAGTTTAGACCTGGTTTAGTCCTGGTTTAGTCCTGATTTAGTCCCGGTTTAGTCTTAGTTTAGACCTGGTTTAGTCCTGGTTTAGACCTGGTTTAGTCCTGGTTTAGACCTGGTTTAGTCCTGATTTAGATCTGATTTAGTCCAGATTAAGTCCTGGTTTAGTCCCGGTTTAGTCCCGGTTTAGTCCTGATTTAGTCCCGGTTTAGTCCTGGTTTAGACCTGGTTTAAACCTGGTTTAGTCCTGGTTTAGATCTGATTTAGTCCAGATTAAGTCCTGGTTTAGTCCTGGTTTAGACCTGGTTTAGTCCTGGTTTAGTCCCGGTTTAGTCCTGGTTTAGTCCTGGTTTAGTCCTGGTTTAGTCCGGTTTTAGTCTGGTTTAGTCCTGGTTTAGTCCTGGTTTATTTGTCTGAAAAATGACAGTTTTCTGCTCAGTTTCTGTCACAGTGTCTCATAAACTTCTTACAGACGACTCGTCTTTAAACTTTACTTCACTTATGTCACTTTAAAATCAAATTATTTGAACCAAACTGTCGCGATCGTCACAAAATCGACACGTCGTTCGTTCATAAACTCACACGTTTATTGTGAGACTCTGTATTTATTGTGTGAACCATTTCTTTGGAAAAATGGGGCGATTTTTGATGTTCTTTTGTTATTTGAAGTCACTTTTATGGATAAATATCGGTTCTTTTTGTCTTTTAATGTTACTGTCTCTTTAAAAAGTGTTTCCTGGGATCATCTTTCTTTATTTTAATCTTAATCTGTGCCGTAATATCATCGTTTATCGTGATATTTCTCTGTATCGATACGTCGTGGTGCAGTTAAAGCGTTTCTATGGTAACGTTATGTAATTAAAATGTCCGATCCCCAAACTCCACGTGCTCCTGACACACTCTTTCATTCAGAGGTAATTACACCAACTGTGTCATATCCAGGAGTTTCAGAGTAATGACAAATTAGGGCCGTTGCCATGGCGATTAGTCATTTAGAACAGAAAAGTGTATTTTTTAAACGGGGGAAAAAGTTCTGAAGACGACTGGAAACTGAGACTAAGACAGAAACGAAGAAGAAGAAAGAGTTCAAACTTGTTCTTCGGTTTGGTTCTGGTTTGAGACAAGTTTAATTATAATGTGATTTGGTCCCAGTCGAGTCCCGGTTCAGTCCTGGTTTAGTCCAGGTTTAGTCCTGGTTTAGACCCGGTTTAGTTCCGTTTTAGTCCTGGTTTAGTCCCGGTTTAGACCTGGTTTAGTCCTGATTTAGTCCTGGTTTAGACCTATTTTAGACCTGTTTCAGTCCTGGTTTAGACCCGGTTTAGACCCAGGTTTAGTCCTGGGTTAGTCCCGTTTTAGTCCTAGTTTAGTCCTGGTTTAGTCCTGGTTTAGTCCTGGTTTAGTCCTGGTTTAGTCCTGGTTTAAACCCGGTTTAGTCCCGATTTAGTCCTGGTTTAGACCTGGTTTAGTCCCAGTTTAGACCTGGTTTAGTCCCAGTTTAGACCTGGGTTAGTCCCGTTTTAGTCCTGGTTTAGTCCTGATTTAGTCCTGATTTAGTCCTGGTTTAGACCTGGTTTGGTCCTGGTTTGGTCCCGGTTAGTTCTGGTTTAGACCTGATTTAGTCCAGATTTAGTCCTGGTTTAGTCCCGGTTTAGACCTGGTTTAGTCCTGTTTTAGTCCTGGTTTAGTCCTGGTTTAGACCTGGTTTAGACCCGGTTTAGTCCTGGTTTAGACCCAGTTGTGCTCTCACATAAACACATCTTTTTCTTTGGCTTCACTGACCTGAGACTAAAACCCAAAACCTTCTCACACAAACAAACTGTGGTCCTCGCGCCTAAACCCAGGAAGCACGTTTAAAGCACGTTTTTAAGCACGTTTCTAAGCCCGTTTCAGTCACTCACCCAGTCCTCGAAGTGCCTGGTCCCGTTCTGGAGCAGATCTTCCAGTTGGATGGTGCAGTTCGCCACAAAATCGTCGTATCCAATCGGCGCGTCATGGAAAACCGACAGCTCCAGACTGCGCCCCTCTCGCACCTCGGTGCAGAACTCCTGGTGCCACACGGGGCTGTTGGTCTTGGTCCGGGTCGCGGTCTGTCCCAGGCGGGTCTGGTCCAGGTTCAGGGCGAGGTACGGGTCCAAGAGGAACGACCCGCTCTTCCCCACGGCGTGACGCAAGGCCCACGGCGTCGGCTTCAAATCCACCGCCTCACAAACTTTGACTTTCAGGAGACCACTGAACACGGGCATGGCTACGGCGGCGGAACAGTCCAAAACACGGGGGAAACGGCGCTAAACTGCGGTTTTTGTAGCTTGAAACCCGTGCAAACTCCCCGGTTAAAGGCTCATCTCGAGTAAATACATTAAAGCTGCAAATGTAGAACGGGGAAAGCTGGAGTTTGGCGGTTTAACGCGGGGACATTCAGTGCGTAACGGGCTCCTCACGCGCAACACGTAGCGACGGGAAACCGAACAGAGGATAGTATTTAAAAATGTAAAATGGCAGCACATAAGCCATCTACATACTTATGCAATTCACATGCAGCGCTCTGAGGTCACAGATGAGGCAGATACGGGCAGATAGAGGATTGTCGTTGTCTCAGAATCGCAGTTTCGCCATGATCATCTCCGTCCGCCCCCTCGGATTTCTCTGCGTCTAGGTGGACCCCAGCGTCGGCGTGAACCAGAAGGATGTTTGGGCTTTTCTACCGCTTCCTTTCGCTGATCTGGGGTCACTGTACAGTCCATCTACATCCCTGACCGCCGTCCCCCGCCTCACGCATGTGTACGGCTGTAATAACGCGGGCAAAACGCGCAAACTCGGCGCAAATGTGTCAATAAATGCGCTATAATCGGACTAACTGGTGCGATATACGTCCCCAGCCGAGCCTCGTTTTGTTTATGGGCGGTCTCTCTGTGCACAATCCCAGTTTTGATGCAAATAAAGCCCCAGTTTTGCGCTGAAACGGCTGCGGGAGCTCCGGTGCGTGTGAGGAAAGCTGGAGAGTCTTTTCCCCCGGTCAGGGTGGGGGACAGCCGGGGAAGCAACGCCTAGCCATCCGCTTTTCGGTGCTCCTCCGCTGGATACCTTCTCCCGTCTCCTTCGCCGCTGCTGCTGGATTATCCTCTCGGTAAAAGTCTGTGCGCAGCCTCGGACCTAACGCGAGATTTGCGCGTAATCTGAAAAAACGCAGCGATCTTCACAGAGGACGCGGCGAAAGGAGAGAAAGAAACGAGAGAGACACGAGAGAGAAACGAGAGAGAAACGAGAAAGAAACGAGAGAGAAACGAGAGAGAAACGAGAAAGAAACGAGAAAGAAACGAGAGAGACACGAGAAAGAAACGAGAGAGACACGAGAAAGAAACGAGAGACACGAGAAAGAAACGAGAAAGAAACGAGAGAGAAACGAGAAAGACACGAGAAGGAAACAAGAAAAAAACGAGAAAGACACGAGCGTTTTCAGGGTTTTTTCTGTAGCACTGCCCCGCTCCCGCCCCGCGCCGCGAACGCCTCACAGTCCTCAGGTCCTCAGGTCCTCAGGTCCTCGGGGCTCAGGACTCAGGTCCTCGGGGCTCAGGACTCAGGTCCTCAGGTCCTCAGGTCCTCGGGGCTCAGGACTCAGGTCCTCGGGGCTCAGGACTCAGGTCCTCAGGTCCCAGGTCCTCAGGTCCTCAGGTCCTCGGGTCCTCAGGGCTCAGGACTCAGGTCCTCAGGAATCAGGACTCAGGTCCTCAGGACTCAGGTCCTCAGGAATCAGGACTCAGGTCCTCGGGTCCTCAGGACTCAGGTCCTCGGGTCCTCAGGAATCAGGACTCAGGTCCTCAGGGCTCAGGACTCAGGTCCTCAGGAATCAGGACTCAGGTCCTCAGGGCTCAGGACTCAGGTCCTCAGGAATCAGGACTCAGGTCCTCGGGTCCTCAGGACTCAGGTCCCAGGTCCTCAGGAATCAGGACTCAGGTCCTCAGGACTCAGTCCCCAGGTCCTCGGGTCCTCAGGACTCAGGTCCTCAGGTCCCAGGTCCTCGGGTCCTAAGTCCGACAGGAGAGAAGTGAACAGTACACAGTACACAGTACAGAGTACACAGTACACAGTACAGAGTACACAGTACACAGTATACTGTACACAGAATAGAGTATAGAGCAGGAAATGCGAAAAACACGTCACAGGCCGGATGAGAGAGGGAGGGAAAAAAGAGAGGGAAACAGAGAGAGGGAGAGAGAGGGAGGGAGAGCGAGGGAGAGAGGGAAAGAAGAGAGGGAAACAGAGAGGGGAGGGAGGGAAAAGAGAAACAGAGGGAGGGAAAGAAGAGGGAAACTGAGGGAGGGAGGGAGGGAGGGAGGGAGGGAGAAACAGAGGGAGGGAAAAAAGAGAGGGAAACAGAGGGAGGGAAAGAAGAGAGGGAAACAGAGGGAGGGAGGGAGAGGGAGGGAGGGAGGGAGAGCGAGAGGAGAGAGGGAAAGAAGAGAGGGAAACAGAGAGAAACAGAGAGAAACAGAGAGGGGAGGGAGGAAAAGAGAGAGAGAAACAGAGGGAGGGAAAGAAGAGGGAAACTGAGGGAGGCAGGAAGGGAGGAAGGGAGGGAGGGAGGGAAAGAAGAGAGGAAAGAGAGAGGGAGGGGGAAAAAGGGAGGGAAACAGAGGGAGGGAAGGAAGAGAGGGAAAGCAGAGAGGGAAACAGAGGAAGAGAAACAGAGGGAGGGAAAGAGGGAGAGAAAAAGGGAAAGAGAGAGGGGGGAGAGAAACAGAGGGAGGGAAAGGAGAGAGAGAGAGAGAGGGAAAGGACAGAGAGGGGGGGGGGGAGGAGGGAGGAAAAGAGAGAAAGGGAGGGAGAGAGAGAGGGAAAGGAGAGAGAGGGGGAAAGGGAGAGAAAGAGAGAGGGAAAAGAGAGAGGGATAGAGAGAGAAAGAGGGAGGGAAAGAGAGAGAGCAGGGAAAGGAGAGAGAGAGGGGGGGAAAGAGAGAGAGAAACAGAGGGAGGGAAAGGAGAGAGAGAGAGGGAAAGGAGAGAGAGGGAGGGAGAGAGAGAGGGGAGAGAGAGGGGAAGGGAGAGGGAAAGAGAGAGGGAGAGAGAAGAGGGAGAGAGAGAGTAGAGAGAGAGAAAGAGGGAGGGAAGGAGAGAAAGTAGAAAGAGAAAGAGGGAGAGAAAGAGAGAGGGAAAGGAGAGAGAGAAAGAGGGATAGAAAAGGGAGAGTGGTGGTAGAGTTTCGGTGGAACACTGCTCCAGGACACAGACGAGAGTCACTGATGTGAGTCGATAATCAGACGAGCCTCGTGCAGAGTCACACCTCCGCCCCCGTCCTCTCCCTCCTCTACTCTCTTCTGTTTTCTCTCTTTCTCCTCCCTCCCTCTCTCTCTCTCTTTCTTTTTTTTTGTCTCCCTCCCTCTCTCTTTCTTTCTTTCTCTCTCTCTCTAAAGGTACAGGGGAAAGTCTTTCTCTCTTTCTCTCTCTCTCTCTCTCTAAAGGTACAGGGGAAAGATTTTCTCTCTCTTTCTCCTCTCTTTCTCTCTCTCTCTAAAGGTAGAGGGGAAAGTCTCTCCCTCTTTCTCTCTTTCGTTCTCTCTTTTTCTCTCTCTAAAGGTACAGGGGAAAGTCTCTCCCTCTTTCTTTCTCTCTCTCTCTCTCTCTCTCTCTAAAGGTACAGGGGAAAGTGTCTCTCTCTCTCTTTCCCTCTTTCTTTCTCTCTCTCTTTCTAAAGGTACAGGGGGAAAGTCTAAAAATCCCGGGTCTTGTGAGCCTGGGACTTTCATTCTGTTAAAATGAGGGGAGCGCAGACAGAGACATGCCTCGGTTAGCAACGAGCAGCGGGTCAAAGGCAGGAGTGACCCGCTCTGACCAGGACCAGAATAACATCTATAACATCTTTCTCTTTCTTTACAAACGTGAGTATTTATCACTGGACAAAAAGTTTCACAGTTTGACTCAAAAATAGTGAAATAAAACTTTTGATTTTGGAAAAAGACGCTGAGGTCGGCACATCTGACTCAAAAAAATCAATTTATCTGAGGAATCAATGAGCAAATGTTTAATCTAGGCTGAGATTTGCTGTAAATGTGACAGAAACAAGGCCCAAATCACGTGACTGCTGCACGCCGCACGCGACAGAACGTAACAGTGACGTCACAGGTCGACGTAAAGGTAAGAGACACGCGCTGCGCTTCCGGACAAAAGTCAAAGACGCGGTTCAGGCTCAAAACTCGGTCAGAAACAGCCTGAAAACACAGACACAGACACGAGGACGGATCCCGCGGGTCTGACCGGGTCCGGGCCTGTCCTCGCGCGCCCTCTGCCGGACACCGCGCGACATTACATCACCATGACACAGAGACACGTGACCTGATAAAATGATAAAGCTGTGACTGCGCAGAAGATGAATAAAAGATAAATGTTTGGTTTGTGCTTTTTAAATGTGACCTTCTGTTTCATTTGACCTTTGACCTTTGTTAAACTCGGGGTTTAGTAAATGTCAGAGGCTTCTTACTTTTACTTCACTACATTTAAGAGCAGTATCTGTATTTTTTACTCCACATGTTTAATTATAGTCTCCGACCTGCTGAAATCTGAGGTTTTTATTTGACATGTTCAGAATTTAAAATAAAAAATACAAATTAAAACAGCAGGAAAAATTATTCAGTTTTTTCTGTCGAGCAAAATTCAGCTAAAATCTGCATCAAAATCTGACTCAAAATTTTAACTATAATAAATACTTTTCTCATGTCTCGTATATTTCTTCATATATTTTTGTACTTTACTCCTGCTCTTGTTTGTACTTCTACTTTTTATGTAAATATTATTATATTATTCTGTGTTTTATGTTGTTTGTTTGTGAGTCGTTCACTGAAAAAGGAAAAAAGTCTGAAAGATTCTGATTTTACTTTTTAATCTTTTAGTTCATTTTTAAACGTGTACTTAAGTACTTTTACTTAAGTACTTTTACTTAAGTACTTTTACTTAAGTACTTTTACTTAAGTACATTTTGTCATTTGGCTTTTCTGAGGAAAAGAGAGAAAGAGGGAAAGAGGGAGGGAAAGGAGAGGGAGAGAAAGAGGGAAGGAAAGGAGAGAGGAGAGAGGGAAAGAGGGAGGGAGAGGGGAGAGAGGGAAAGGAGAGAGAGAAATAGAAAGAGGGAGGGAAAGGAGAGGGAGGGAGAAAGGGAAACAGGGAGGGAAAGGAGAGAGAGAGAGGGAAACAGGGAGGGAAAGGAGAGAGAGAGAGGGAAAGAGGGAGGGAAAGGAGAGGGAGAGAAAGAGGGAAAGAGGGAGGGAAAGGAGAGAGAGAGGAAAGAGGGAGGGAAAGGAGAGAGAAAGAGGGAGGTAAAGGAGAGAGAGAGATGACCTTAAAATCCCACAGACTGCAGGAGCTCACGTGTTTATTAAAGTGTTTATTGTGTGAAGTGGGTTAAGTGTCTTGCCCAACGACACAACAACAGTCTTCACCTGTGGGAGCTGGAATCGCACCGACAACTTTTTGAGTCATTGGACCTGATGCTCGACCACTGATGTTCACGTCGAGAGCGGGATTCGAACCGGCGACCTTCAGATCAGTGGGACAAACAGCAGCAGGTTCAGGGCGTCTCACCTTAAACCTGATTAAATGTGAAAAACACCAATATTTAAATAACTTTATTTATACAAAATCTGGAAACGTTCAGTCACAGAGTCGACCTCGTTTCTCAGAAAAAACTTTGACCTGAATAAAAACACGTTTCATCAGTTTTATCGTTAATTTCAAACACGGGGCTGATTTTCTGTCGTTGTGTTTGACATTTTCAAACTTTTCCATCTCAGTTTTGTCTGAAGTTTCGAGCTTTTTACAAACACGACACACGGGGCAGATGTGCAGGAGCCGATCGTCTCTACAAACTCCACATTTACACAGATTTACACAGATTCACAGATTCACAGAGGACGTCGTTTGAGGATCAGCCGCAAAATTAAAACCACCGACGACTTTGATTTTGTCCTAAAAAATACTGTAAAAATACTGTAAAAAATACTGTTAAAATACTGTTAAACCAAACAGGAAATATTTGAATTTAAAAGTGTCAAATATTGTTCCCAGTTTGAATGTGTCAGAGGAGAAGACCCGGTTTAGACCTGGTTTAGTCCTAGTTTAGTCCTGGTCTTGTCCTGGTCTAGTCCCGGTTTAGTCCTCGTTTTAGTCCCGGTTTAGTCCCGGTTTAGTCCTCGTTTTAGTCCCGGTTTAGACCTGGTTTAGTCCTGGTTTAGTCCTGGTTTAGTCCTCGTTGTAGTCCCGGTTTAGTCCTGGTTTAGACCTGGTTTAGACCCGGTTTAGACCCGGTTTAGTCCCAGTTTAGTCCCGGTTTAGTCCTCGTTTTAGTCCCGGTTTAGACCTGGTTTAGTCCTGGTTTAGTCCTGGTTTAGACCTGGTTTAGTCCTGGTTTAGTCCTCGTTGTAGTCCCGGTTTAGTCCTGGTTTAGACCTGGTTTAGACCCGGTTTAGACCCGGTTTAGTCCCAGTTTAGTCCCGGTTTAGTCCCGGTTTAGTCCCGGTTTAGTCCTGGTTTAGTCCTGGTTTAGTCCTGGTTTAGACCTGGTTTAGTCCTGGTTTAGTCCTCGTTGTAGTCCCGGTTTAGTCCTGGTTTAGACCTGGTTTAGACCCGGTTTAGACCCGGTTTAGTCCCAGTTTAGTCCTCGTTTTAGTCCCGGTTTAGACCCGGTTTAGTCCTGGTTTAGTCCTGGATTAGACCTGGTTTAGTCCTGGTTTAGTCCTCGTTGTAGTCCGGTTTAGTCCTGGTTTAGACCTGGTTAGACCCGGTTTAGACCCGGTTTTTAGTCCCAGTTTAGTCCTGGTTTAGTCCCGGTTTAGTCCTGGTTTAGTCCTGGTTTAGTCCTGGTTTAGTCCTGGTTTAGTCCTGGTTTAGTCCCGCTTTAGTCCTGGTTTAGTCCTGGTTTTGTCCTGGTTTAGTCCTGGTTTAGTCCTGGTTTAGTCCTGGTTTAGTCCCGCTTTAGTCCTGGTTTAGTCCTGGTCTTGTTTGTCTTGACACGTTTCTCACTCTCTGCATCTCATTTATTTTCTGGGGAGGAGAAGTTGACAGTGTTGTCACATTGTGCTTGATTGTGCGTAGCCTGTATGCTAGCTGTGTTTTGCTAGCTGTGTGTTGCTAGCTGTGTTTTGCTAACTGTGTTTTACTAGCTGTGTTTTGCTAACTACAGCCTCAGACTTTCACCATTTTCAACAGTCACAGAAAAAACACTGAGGTTCAACATTTGAATGTGTTGGATTTTCTTTCTGCTCAGTCTTTTGGCTCAGAGGTGTTGTTACTCTGGTTGTCCAGCAGGGGGCAGCGCTGACCTCGCTCTGTCACGGCTGTGCGGGGCTGTGCGGGGCTGTGCGGGGCCCCTGTCTCTCTGTGCGGTCCCCGGCGCTGCTTCGTTGAGGTTGTGGGTTGAATTTCACACGTCCAGGTCAGAGTCACTGTCCGTCACGGAGAGGGGCGTGTCCTCGTCCCCGTGTCCCGCGCTGTCTCTGGGACTGTCCCGCCCGCTCAGTCTGTGGAGCTGCAGCCTGTGGAAACAAACGGGATCAACACCGGTGCATGATGGGAAAACACTTCAGAAGAACAGAGTAAAGCAGGTTAAATTAAGGCTTTAAAAATGTAATGGAAACTGTGAACTACAGGAATAATGATGATGACACTAATACTACTGAAAATAAAATAAAATAACATAAAGTAAAATAAAATAAAGTAAAATAAAATAAAATAAAATAAAATAAAATAAAATAAAATAAAATAAAATAAAATGAAAATAAAATAACATAACATAAAGTAAAATAAAATAAAATAATGATGATGATGTACAAATACTTCTGCCAAATAGTACAAAAAACAGAAATAATACTTTTTTCCTCCTTGAATTCCATCACAAATACATTTTTATATAAATTGTTCTGTGAAGGTGAAAAAACTACAAAGTGAACCATGACATAATTGACTTGAATAAAGAGTTTGGTCTGAGGAGTTATTTCTGCTCACACAGGTCATAATCCAGTGTCACGTTTAGTGTAAATGTAAAACCAGGAGGTAAAACTGACCCGTGTCCCACGTTTGTCACAGCCCCGCTCCAGAGGCTCTAATGACAGATTTATTCACTGACCACGTTCCTCCTGAACAGTGACCCTGACATAATGCGACTCGAGAAAAGCAAAGAAGAAGTGGAAAAGTCGCGCGCTCCTCCCGCTCCAGCAGCTGTGAGTTTGAGCTGAACGCGCCACAAATGAAACTAAATCAACAAATTGTTTTTTTCAAGATGATGCGAGTTTAACTTTTGCCTGATCGAACCACATTTAGTATAACTTTTACTTCAAATGTTGAGGATTTAAGAACTTAAGTACCGTTATAGCTCACTGGTGCCCCTTTTACGCACAGCCATTACGCACAGCCATTACGCGCGGCCGTCCGTGGAAACCCTCAGTCTTCCAGGTCTGATCCATAGCAAAAAATGAAGTTTAAATCTGTCAACTGGACAAATCATTGTAGGAGTGAAGACGCTTCACTGCTCCAAGCTGCTTTTTCAGTTCTGGTCAGATTACTGGTGGACACTGCCTGATATCTATCCATTACGCACAGCCATTACGCACAGCCATTACGCGCACATCACAGAAAACGCACCTGTTCTTGGCCGCGGCCGCTCTGTCTCGCTGCCTCCGGTTCTTGAACCAGTTTCCCACTTGTGTGGGGGTCAGCCCCGTGGCGCGGGCCAGCTCGCGCTTCTTGCTCGGGTTGGGGTAGGGGTCCTGCAGGTACCACTCCCGGAGCAGGCCCCTCGTGCGCTCTTTGAAACAGTGCGTCTTCTGTTCTCCGTCCCAGATGGTCCGAGGCAGAGGGAACTTCTTCCTCACGCGGTACTTGTCCACGGGGCCCAGGGGCCTCCCGCGCAGCCGCTCGGCCTCGCGGTAGTGCGCCTCGAGCCACATGGCCTGCAGTTTGCCGTGAGAGGCGCGCGTGAAGCGGTGCGTCTCCAGGATGTTGTACAGTTCTTTAAAACTTCCCGCGTGGAAGGCGACCACAGCGCGCGCCCTCTGGACCGACTCGTGCTCGAAGATGGAGTCCACATTGACCGGAAGTGACCAGAGGAACCGGGCCAGTCTCTCGATGTCCCCGGTGTCCTCCAGAGTCTCACAGACGCTCGCGACCTGCGCCGCGGAGAAGCACAGTCCCGGGAGAGCCACGGGCGCGCGCAGTGTCTCCATGAGCGGGGACCGGAACAGAGCGTCCATGTCCGCGGACAGAGCGGGACTGAGGCGAGGGGCGCGAGGAGCGGGCTTTACACCTGCCCCGGGCTCGCTCCTGATTGGACAGAGGCTCCGGAGGCTGGGTTACCATGGAGCAGCTGTCACTCACGCTCAGACTCACGCGCACAAGTCTCCAAGGAAAAAGCCCTTCATCTTTTCCCAACATCCGATAATCTGCATCTGACCCTGAACACGCCATTTACTGCGACTAATGAGACAAGTTTATGAGGTCAGAGCTGTAGAAACATGAGTAACTCCGCCCTGCTGCACCGTCACCTCCACATGACAAGTCCCTGATGGAGTTTTATTTAAAGTGGCAAAAATAACGAGGACATGGCCTCAAATGTAAAAGCTCAGGCTCATGTACGTCCCTCTGTGTCTGTTTGGGCCCCTCACCAAAGCCAGGGCCCCAACTCCAAACATGCAGCATATGTGTCTCGACTTATCACTTTTCATTTTCTAATTTCCATAAATCCGGAGCATAAGCCACACTTCGCTCGATTACCTGGGATCAGCGCAGCATCTGCTCACATTAACCCATTCAACCAGGGCTGTGTGCGCCGGCGCTGGCTCCACTCAAATTTGGGACATTAAAAAAAAAAAACCCAAAAAAACCCTTTTAAACTGGAGAATAAACCAAACATGTCAACTAGAACTCTCTGTGGACTGGTTCTTACGCCTCTTTGTCTGCTGAATAAACGCTGCAGGTTCTGGTGTGAAAAAGGGGGTCTGGGTTTAACCGGGTCAATGCCACTTACAGAAGAACAGACGCGTCCGGACCGCGGCGTGCGCCAGTTTTTCATGATCCACCCTTCTTCCTCTTCTCCCCCTTCCCCCTCTTCCTCCTTTTCTTCTTCCCCCTCTTTCTCTCTTCTTTTTTTTTTTTTTTTTTTTTTTTGTCTGGAGTTGGTTTGGTCTGATTTTGTCCTGATTTTAAACTTGATTTCGTCCTGATTTTAGACCTGGCTTATTCCCATTTAGTCCTGATTTTAAACCTGGTTTAGTCCTGATTCAGACCTGATTTCAACCTGATTTTAGACCTGGTTTACTCAATTTTTAGACATGATTTAGTGCTGATTTTAGACCTGGTTTAGTCCTGATTTTTAAACCTGAATTTGTCCTGATTCAGTCCTGATTTAGACCTGATTTAGACCTGGTTTAGTCATTTTTAAACCTAATTTCATCCTGATTTTCAGTTCTGATTTTCATCCTGATTTTTAGACCTGATTTTAGATCTGATTTCGTCCTTATTTTAGTCCTGATTTTGTCCTGATTTTAGACCCGGTTTACATAGTTCAGATACACATAATTTAAGTGACAAAGACAAAAAAAAAGTCCATTCTCTTTGTGTGACTCCCTCAGTCGTCCAGTTTGACCCAAAGTCTCATCCAAAGTCTCCAGTGAAGAAGCTGCTCGTCCAGTCACAGAAGTGAATTTTCTTTTGCTTCACATGATCTTTATTCATCTGGACTCAGACCTGGTTTAATCCTGGTTTGGTTCTGGTTTAGTTTTGATTTTAGTTATTATGCAGTTTTGAAACGTGAACTGCTTTTAAAATGATTACGTCACATATCAAGTCATTTGGATTTCACGTTGTCTTTATAATTTAAAGAGTTTCATATTTAAATGGTAAAAGAATTAAACATACATCTGATTTTTTTGTTGTTTTTTCCTGATTTTGCATCATTCCTCGTCCTTAACCTCACGCTGGTGCCATCAACGACCTCCTGTAAGTGTCTCCCAAAAGGTTTTTACAATGAATCAATAGAAGTCCACGTCCCATTGAGGCAGGAGGGAGGGGGGGCTGTACCTCGAGGTCTAGGGCTTTTGCTTCAGCCTCTGGAGTAAACAAAAGCCCAGCTCCTAATTAACCCATTCACTGACCTACACAACTTAACACTGACCCCTTAAGCCCCGATCTGCCCCCGGACGTTTAGAGACTCGCCCCAATCCACCTCGTTAGAGCTGCTAATCACTTCCTGGGTCTGCCGTTGTGCTTTTGTGCCTCACACCGAGCGCACAATGGGGCAGGGATAGAAAGTGTGGAAGGGGGTCGTCCAAGAATTCAGCTCGAGTGCATGTTCGGGTCAAAATGAGTCTTATTAGTTTAAATGAGATTAGTTTTGTTACTGGTAATAGTGAAATGAGCCTGAAATGTTCCACAGTGCAGCATTAAACTCGTCTGACTTGTATATTTTCTGCTAACAAATACCTTGAAAAAAGCATTAATCTGTCCCCGTGAGCATTGTCGCCTCTCCACAGATCTGCTCGTCTCAGTGGGTAATCTCCATGGAGACCAACAGGTGGCAGCACTTCCATCTGGAAAGTTACATAGTGGACCTTTAAAAACACAGAGGAGCGCTTTCTGAAACACTTTGTGACATCAGAAAGAGGAAGCAAGCATTTTAAATCACGGAGAAGGAGGGATTCAGGGTTTAGGATGTGAATATGAGACAAAACACAAGTCGAAGTTTGTTTTTTGATGAAGAAACAACAGTACACGGCTAACGCTAGCTAATTTAGCATTATGTAAAATGAACCGGAGTCGACAGAACGTCCATGATCACTTCCTGTTTGTAACGCGGCGGCTAACAGGTTAGCTATGTCCATTTACATAAACAGTCTGTGGTTTCAAGACAGTTTGAAGAAAATGTGTCGTTGTCATGGCGACGGAGAGACGTTTCTGTGTGTGGTCTGAGTTTAGATTTACAGGTAGAGCAGTTAATCCCATTTACTAAACTGGACTGAAATCTGATCCAAAGCTGAGGTCCAAAGACGCTATCGGCCCAAAACATCTGGACACGACGGATTTCTGTAAGATATTAAATCAGACATATTGTGTTTGTGTCTCTATGTTATAATTATGTTGTAAGTTACACATTTTAAATCACAATATTCATCTAAAATGACTAAATAAAAGATAGAAATCCGCTGAGTTCCATGTTAGAAAATTGAGGTGTCCAATGGGAGCTGATATTTTTTTACATTTGGACCAAAATGACAACGTGACGCTGCCAAATCCAACGAGTATCAAAGATTAAGAAAATAAACTGGAGAAGGAAGTGCAGACGTCATAGTGGGCGTGTGTCACAGTGGGCGTGTCCTGTCTCCCTGATTTCAGAGGGCGTGGTTGATGAGACTTTTGCCTGTTCCAGTAAATCAGCCATTTGGCAGTTTAGGAGTAAAAAGATTTAAAAACGACACAGACCGCCCCACATTGAGAAACCCCGACATTGGACCGCCCCACATTCAGACCGCCCCATATTTGGACCATCACACATTTGGATGTCCCACAATTGGACGTCACATTAGCCCGTCCACATTTGAAAGAGCAATTTGGACCACGCCATGTTTGGACTGTCCCATATTCGGACCGCTCCACATTCCAACCATCCCACATTTGGACCACCCCACATTTGGACCACCCCACATTTGGACGACCCCGCATTCGAACCATCCCGCATTCGAACCATCCCACATTTGGACCACCCCATATTTGAACCACCACACATTTAGACCATCACAGTTTTGGACCCGCCCACATTTGAATCAGTCATTTGGACCACCCCATATTTGGACCGCCTCACATTTGAACCAGCCCACACTTGGACCACCCCACATCTGGACCGCCCCAGATTTGAACCGTCACACATTTGGACCCGCCCACATTTGACTCAGTCATTTGAACCACCCAATGTTTGGACCGCCTCACATATGGACCACCCCACATTTGGACCGCTCCATATTTGAACCGTCACACATTTGGACCATCACACTTTTGGACCCGCCCAGTTTAAATCAGCCATTTGGACCACTCCATGTTTGAACCGTTCCACATTTGGACCGCCCCATATTTGGACCGCTTCACATTTGGACCACCCCATGTTTGGACCGCCCCACATTCGGACAGAGGTTCAACCACTGCTGGAGATCACTGTCATTGTCCAAATCACTCCAGCAAAGCAAAGGATCATGGTCCATGTAGTTTTTTATCTAAATGCATACAGAGTCTAAACTAAAAGTAAATACGAGCTTTCAGTTTTATTTCTATGTCGACATATTGTGGGACTTTTGATTTCATGTCGTCACAGTGGATCCTGACATGGCTGAAATTGGGAACGTAAAAAAAAAGTGGGATTATGATTATTTTGATGTTGCGACAGTGGGTAGGTCCGGTCTGGTGTGGTTTGGAATAATCCCGTCTAATCTGAGCTGCGTTAACCTATCTGAGCATCCACGGACCATAATCCCTCTGACAATGCTACGCTCATCTGCTAAACCGCTCCACTCAAAGACACAAACGCTCACACATATGCCCAAATTAATGAGGAAATACAAACCATGAACAGGCTAACGAGACACGAAGCTAATGGAGAAGCTAACACCACAAGGCTGAGTTTATAGTTACTGAGTTTTTAGTTTTTGCTCATGTTTTTAAGATGTATTTCGCCCGATGGCTTTATTTTATTTTTATTTTACGAGCTGGTAATCGCAAAGGTTGCTGTGGAGTTTTTAGCTTTTTTTTTTTTTTTTTTTTTTTTTATAAGTATAACTGGAATGTGAAATATGCTAGCATAATCTCAGAAATGAGTGTTTGCTAGCAGCGATGGATGAAGTACTCAATGACGTTACTTAAGTAAAAGTACAGATACAGAGGTAAAAAGTTACTCAAGAAAAAGTAAAAGTGTCACATGAACAAATCTACTTAAGTAATAGTATTTAAGTGCCAGTTTAATGTACTTTAAGAGTAAAAAGTAAAAGTATTTCACACAAGTGTTAATTTGTTAGTGTTTAGTCCTGAGTCAGTCCTGATTTTAGACCTGGTTTAGTCCTGATTTAGTCCTGAATTAGTCCTGATTTAGTCCTGATTTAGTCTTGATTTAGTCTTGATTTAGTCTTGATTAGTCTGATTTTGATTTAGTCTTGATTTAGTCTGATTTAGTCCTGATTTTAGACCTGGTTTGATTTAGTCTTGATTTAGTCTTGATTTAGTCCTGATTTAGTCCTGATTTTGTCCTGATTTTTTTGTCCTGACTTAGTCCTGATTTTAGACCTGGTTTAGTCCTGATTTTGTCCTGATTTTGTCCTGAATTTTAGACCTGGTTTAGTCCTGATTTTGGACCTGGTTTAGTAGTCCTAATTTTTAGTCCTGATTTTAGACCTGGTTTGGTTGGTTTAGTCCGGAGTCCTGATTTTAGACCTGGTTTAGTTAGTCCTGATTTAGTCCTGAATTAGTCCTGATTTAGTCTTGATTTAGTCTTGATTTAGTCTTGATTTAGTCTTGATTTAGTCCAGAGTTAATCCTGATTTTAGACCTGGTTTAGACCAAATTAAGTTGTTGTTAAATGTACACACTGATACATATTTTGTTCAGGAACAATACAAATCAAATTTAGTTTAGTTTTTTTAAAGTAGTTATTTATTTTTGATTTGCTCAAAGCCGAAGCTTGAACTCGAAAACTTGAATGAACTATGAACACGGTAAAAATAACCCCTCAAATCATATGAAAAGTACTTTTACTTACTTTTCAGTTCAGTCCTGTTCAAAAATGTACAGAGCAGAGTGAAGTAAAAGTAAAAGTACCAACTGTACTTCACTACTGTACTTCGTTACCATCCACCACCGTTTGCTAGCATAGCTCCCATGGAAAGTGGTTGTTGCTTTGTAAAAAAACAAAAATCTATTGAAATCCTTAACCAATTTTCTCTGCTGTACAAAAAAAAAATCATATTTAACCATGTAGCCTAAACAAAATAGCTTATTGCTAATTTCCTAGCATACCCACTATCAATATTGCAGTATTTTGCTCATCCAAACCCCCAGCGTATTCAAGTACAGCCTCCCGAGTCTTGCTAACCCACCTCTCTACCCTATTTGTAGATGGTACTCAAGGTTACTGGGGAAATAAGAATGCCAGAAGCCCTGGAGTGGGTGGAGGAGCGCTAGGAGTATGTAGCTAGAGCATCCAGCGCTAACAAAGCAGCTGGTTCCGCTATTTGCAAACGCTAGCCCAAGGTCGCCGGGTCGGCTAACCTTGCGGAGGCTATGGGGGTCTTTTTACAACACAAGGAGAAAACATATATGTGATGCTAGCTATACGCTGAATAGGACCGGTGCCATTGAGCTAGCTCGAAAGAAGTAAATAGTTGAAGTAAAGGACCTGTAGCTTCGCCGCGTGCTTCAAGGTTTTTCCAGTGTTCAGGTTTATACAAGAAATCCATGTCGTTAAAGGAGAGGACATGGGCAGATAAACACAAGCTACTCCAAGCTTTTCAATGTCGTTATAAAGAGGAGCTGAACAAAAGAACGTTATTTTTGGGACTAAACTGTGTATATAGTGTTTGAATAACTTTGTCTACTGTTCCTACTGTTTTTTTCCTGGTAATTTTAATGCAAAATAGGTCAATTTGCAGCGTCCTGGTCCAAAATGTATAAAAAATTGTGATTTTTTAAGGGCCCATGTTACGCTATTTTCTGATCTATGTTCTAATGTTTCCTCATCACAAACAGACCTGCAGATGTAGTAGTTTAGTCCTGATTTAGTCCTAATTTAGTCCTGATTTAGGCCGGATTTTAGAATTGGTTTAGTCCTAATTTAGTCCTGAGTTAGTCCTGATTTGAGACCTGGTTTAGTCCTGATTTTAGACCTGGTTTAGTCCTGATTTAGTCCTGATTTTAGACCTGGTTTAGTCCTGATTTAGTCCTGATTTTAGACCTGGTTTAGTCCTGATTTAGTCCTAATTTTAGACCTGATTTAGTCCTATTTAGTCCTGAGTTGGTCCTGATTTTAGACCTGGTTTAGGCGGCCTGAGTTAGTCCTGAGTTAGTCCTGAGTAAGTCCTGAGTTAGAACTAGATGAAGACTAAACCAGGTCTAAAATCAGGACTGTGTTAGCCTTGATTTAGTCCTAATTTATTCCAGATTTAGTCCTGATTTTAGACCTGGTTTAGTCCTGATTTAGTCCTAATTTAGTCATGATTTAGTCCTGATTTTAGACCTGGTTTAGTCCTGATTTTAGATCTGGTTTAGGCCTGATTTAGTCCTGAGTTAGACCTAAATTTAGACCTGGTTTAGTCCAAATGAAGTTGTTGTTAAATGTACATACTGAGACATATTTAGGTTGAGTTCTTCTCTCAAACTGAAAACACACTGTTCCACCTTGTGATGTCATCAAGTGGTACTATAGGAAGTGCTCCGCTGTGTTTTTAAACTCCACACACCTTCACTAGAATCATTTGGATCATTTCAGCACCTGGAATTGCCAGTCTCTACTGAACTAAAGGTAAAAGGAGCTGATAACTTGAACATAACATGACATCACAAGGTGGAACGGAGCATTTTGAGCTTTGGAGATGTTACAGATTAATAATAAAGTGTTACTCAAACATGTGAATGAAACAAAACACAACTCCAGGTCTGTTTTTGAGGAGGAAACAGCGTTAAAACATGACCTTAAGTTCACAAATATATGCACTAATATTAGAATTACCAATTTGTTTTGCTGTTTTTTTTTTGCATTTAATTATCCAGTCAACATAATGAATTAACGTCAGATTAGCGACATCTGCTCGTACATTGTCTTTTAAGGGGTCACCGTTCGCCTGTGTTGTCACCCCGACGGGCTTAAATTTGGCGTGTGCCGTGAAAAAAAAAAAAAAAACCCACAACCACCATCACCAAATTGACCTGACCCCTCCCTCAGACACATTATCATAATAACAATCACGAAGAGCGGAGGTGCACGGCTCGCTCCCGTAATCCCACCCCAGATTGAGACACCTTTGAAACAGTGGAGATGGTGATTTGGGATTATGGCCAAATTAAGGGAGAGTTGGATTAGACCAGGTTTTTGGTGGTGGTGTGTCTCAATCTGGAATGAGCTGCAGATGTTCAGAATCTAATCTAATCTGAGGAGGCGGCTCGTGACACCTGAGCTGCAGTGAGACGTGGATTATAATAAAGCGGTTGTAGAAACAGGCCTTTAAAGTGGACCCTTTGTGCTTGTGTCTTTGGTACTTTTTTTTTTAAATCCACTGATCTCTAGTGTGAAGTGCAGCTGTCCATAGGGGGCGCCGACAGCTACACACTTGCTAATTTATCCAAAAAGAATATAAAACATACTTCTAGACATTCTGCAAGCTATTACTAAAAAGATTAACAAAAAAAATACACAATTTTAACAAAACAGCATCTTGTCTGTCTCTACCACTCTGGCTCATTTCATAGTTCAATATTCATCCACTAGGTGTCTCTATGCAGGGGTCAGAAGTGGCACTCTGGGCTTTTTGAATGTTTTGAATGTTTTGAATTGAAATTTCACTTTTTTTTTTTTTTTTTTCCCCATTTTGGATAGTGACAATTAACTGCGGCCAAATTTGACCCCGTGGGCTCTCGAGGGATTAAAAAAAGAGTTACTCACTGTATTAACTAATGCAGGTCTATGTTCAAACACAGGAGCTTGTGTCATCCTCCGATCGATCAGCTTCTCACATAATCCTCACAGTGTAATTCCTGACTTGACATTAAGAAAATCGTTAGTTTTTTGCCATAATCGTGCGCTCGTACATCTTTATAACTGGTGTTCTGAAATGAGACGTGGAGAGGAGGTCCTTGGCAGGTCTTTTATTTCATATATAGACGCTTTCTGTAATCAAATGTGAGTGCATCAAACAACAGCAATACAAACATTACCAATGCAGTCTGAAACCAGAAAGGGTTAAAACAGGGAGTCATTCACTCTACACAGCGAGCAGCTAGGAACCTCATGGACAACATACAAAATAAAAGAAAAAAATATATCGATTTTCCTCCATCTCCAGGACAGTCCGCCATTTTGTTTTTGAGCAACGTCGGCTCAATGTCCTGCTCCAACCAGTGATTCAACAAAGCCCCCAAAATCCCCCCAAATTTGCCATGAGTTCATGTTGTTGCTTGCAGTGAACCAACGTCCCATGTCGCCCCCGTCATGATTATCATCGTCTAATCAAGAAAAAAAAAAAAAAACAAGAAAAAAACATTTGAAATCCACTTCGCACACGGCAGAGGTTCAGAGGTCCTTCGCGGTTATGTCATGTTTAAGTTTTTTTTAATCCAATGGCTGTCCAAGCGCTGGTAAAGAAAGGGGAAAAAAAAGATGAAGCTGTACACGCAGAATCCTATAGAAGTCCTCATGCGGTGCTCAGGTGAGTGTGGAGTAAGCCCCGCCCCCTTCCTGTCACGGACCAATCAGGAGCAGACTTCGGGTCGGTACAAAAAGTGGTCAGATTGTTTTGAAATCCCAGCTGAAATGTTTCTGGTAACGATACTTTCATTTAAACTGCCAGTGTAACACCTGAATGCTACGCTAAATGCTAATGGCGGAAGTGTCAGCCGTGGGACTTGCCATTCCAACGTGTACCACTAGATGGAGTCAAGAGCTGCAGCAGTGCCATTCAAATACTGTACATCCAAAATGGCGTCTGGTTTCTTTAATGTTGCTATGACGACCACAGAAATGTTAATACATGGCTAATTTATTACCAAAATAGTATCTCTCTATAGACATTAGCCACTTGCTAAATTCGCTATATACAGTTAATACGCACATTTTAGCTAGTAAGTGTTTGGCTCTCACTTTTACCTTAAACGGGCTGCACCTGTTTTTAGTCTTTTTCATGTAATTAGTACATTTCGTTTTGCTCCAGAGCAGATATATCGTAAAAGCAGCTCTTAGGGTCAAAATGCGACATTTGTGTGCTGTCTGCATCTAATTATAAAGCTGTATTCCCCACAAACCAGGAAGTAAAGCTGATACGCTGTTAGCATGCTAGCTGTTCTTAGCATTACCATGAAACTCTTCCCTGGCCTCTGAAAGTTGTGAAAAGTGCTTATAAACTCATTGTTCTGTTTCTCACGTTTTTAAGACGGTAAACATCAGGTACAGAGTCTTTAAACTTTACTGTACACTACTCCCCCTGCTGTTGACAACTGGCATAATCTTACAAAACATGTGAAGGCACTGGAAAGCTATTTGGACTTAAATATCTTAAATAATGTTACGACAAGTCTCCAATGACCACGCTTTTTTGTGGGGGTTTTTTGTATTTTACCGAGTCAGTTCCTGCGTGGTCCACCAGGGGGCGTGACGTATCCTTTCTATGTACTTGTATGTAAATGTCTGCGTTTTTAATGTGTGTCCATGGGCGAAAAAAGCGATAGGGGTGTTAGGCATTTTATCTCATGATCTGGACTTGCTCACACACACAAGAAGGTCCAGGAGAGTAAGGAATCAACATCGAAAAGTTTTTTCCCCAAAACAGTTCCGCCTTCTTTTAAACCACAAACACGCTAGGTCCATTTACGTCGCGGTGAAGTCAGGTGTCAACATTCAAGAAATCAAACAGAATCTCAATGGTAAAATCCTACCATCACAATATTTCAGTTCATAAAATCATTTCTGAATTTTTTTTGAAGGCGCATTTTATTTTATTGTTGTATTTTTCGAATTTTTGTCCATTCACACACACACATACACACAGCTAGCATTCGCGCGCTTTGTCACTCACTCCAGCCATACGCATCTCCTCCGTTCTTTTGTTTTTCGTTGTGTTGTTTGGGATGATTTGTTGATTATTTTGTGGAGATAAACACGGCGCGATGGAGAGAGAGATAGACAGAGTTGTGGCTCCTCTTCGGGACGATGTTGCCAGAGGAAACCGGACAGAAACGAGTTTGGTTTCCACGCTACCAGGGGTCCTCCAGGTCGCCTCCAGTCTGAAAGCAAACAAAATGGAGGACGATGTGTTATAATGTGTTCAAAAAAGGTCAAGGAGCTCGCAAAGACATGACCAAAACTCCCAATAATTAAACGATTCTCAATGTTTTAATATGACGATTCTGTTCAAAGTTCAGACGTCACACACACAAGAATTGACAAAAAGACACAAAAATCACATTTCAGAACATGTTTGTACAGATTTAAACTACAGTTATAACAGTTTTTATGCAGAATAAGACCCCATGGAGACACAGGGAGGGCATCTGACACACAGGGACATTTCAGAACATGTTTGTACAGATCTAAACTACAGCGTTAGCAGTTTTTCTCCAGAATAAAAGTAGATATTTTGTCGTTTATCGAGGAAATTTTGATACCAACTGTGATTTTGACTCAAACTGTGGTTAATCTGGCCGACACAGAGGATATATTGTGGCTTTTCAGGTATTTTATTATTAAACTAACATTATTATCATTGATACGATGCAGTGACATCATGCTGGGGGTGTTTTACATGCATGTTTATGGCGGCATGTGCAGCAGTTACCAAAGCACACCCAAGATAAGTTTTTAGATTGTATGAAAACTCAAGAAAAAACACAAAATAGATTAAACGGCACATTTTCAGGAGCTTGTGATTAACACGTTAACGTGTCCACGATCCTGTTTAGAAGTCAGATTTTCAACAAAAAGGTGAGAGTGACTAACTGGAAAACTGTTGGCTAATGCTAGCTAGCTTGTGAGTGTAATATTTGAGAGGGACTTGTTTAACAGCACGAAATCTCCCAGTGAAGTTCCAGTTCTTTCTGGTCAGATCGTGTCAAAACAAAGCGCAAAGATTCAAGTCTAACTCGAGTAACAGAGCTTCAGACGGAGCAGTGCCCTCAGTTAGCATCACACCCCCAGGGAATGTCGAAAGCATCAGCTGCGACGTATCAATAATTGTAAACCACAACATTTTGATTTAATACGGCTTAATAATCGAAATAGATCCGTTTATGTCCTGCTCAAAATGGCAGAACTGAGGAATCCTGTGGCATTTTAGCGCTTTAGCTAACATTTTTCGCACTTTAGCTAACATTTTAATTCATGTTTTTATAGTTAAAAGCTCAGATTATTATCCCAGACAGAAATCCTTCACTAGCCGGACCTCTTATGTTTTCGGACATAAATGAGCTTTGTCTGTGTGAACCAGGTTAAGAGTCTCACCTTATGAAGCGTCACAAGGCCAGCAGTGAAAAAAAAAATACTTAACTACATTCTGCTAACATGTATTTTTATTTCCTACATGGGTCAGTTCAAAAGTTTAGGTTTTAAATCAATAAGTGTCTGTGTCTTTAGTCGGTGCAGGATCGTGTAACCAGACAAAGGGACAGTAAGGACTCTAGAAGCTAACGTTTGTGCTAAAAACAGGGATTTCTGCAGGTTAAAGTGACATTTTGAAGCATTTGGTTTAAGCAGCAGCCATATTTTTACATAATCGTTTATCATTTTACTAACTGAATACAAAATATAAATGTGTACTTATTAACAACAAAGTGAAAACAAATATTTACTGCTTTTTTAGCCTTTGTGAACCTGCAGAAAACGCAGCGCTACTGTTACTACCAGTACTACTATCACTAATACACAATAGACAGAAGAACAGACATGATTAAAGTGTTAAACCTCAAATCTTTAATCTTTAAATCTCTGAAACATGATTGGTCCACACAAAAACAACACTCTCATTGGTCAGAACTTGTTCAAAGAGCATTGGTTAATTTAAAGGACTGATATTACACTGTTTTCTGATCACAAACAGACCTGGAGCTGTGTTTTGTTTCATTCTCACATGTTTAACACACAACCCCTGCAGATTTAGGCTGAAAACACTCTGTTCCACCTTGTGATGTCATCATGTGGTAATACAGGAAGTGCTTGAATGCGTTTTTAAACTCCAAAAACCTTCGCTCGAATCATTTGGATCATTTCAGTCCTGGAATTGCCACTTATCTCTACTGAACTTTAAAAAAAGGAGCTGTTAACTTGAAAACTTCCACTTCATGACATCACAAGGTGGAACAGAGCGTTTTGAGCTTTGGAGATGTAGACAAACTAATAATAAAGTGTTGTGAATGAAACAAAACTCAACTCCAGGTCTGTTTTTGAGGTGGTAACAGTGTTTTAACATGACTTAAAGCTTCACAGGAGTCAGTTTTGTGTAATATCAGGCCTTTAAAATGTAAATCTACCACTTTCCCAGGGCAAAAGAAGGACTTTACCACCAATGAACGTGGGCAGTCAACTGTTATTTTTTTCCACACTGAAATGAAGTTGTTAATTGCTATGGCAACCGTCCTAATTTCTCATTCTGAAGCCGATGGATACCTTCTAGAGTGTAACACATTGAAATCGTTAGAACAAGATCTGTTGAAATCTTTGCTTTTCGTCCTTTTCACGTTTCAGATGGCAACAATTCACTTCTATACATTCTAAACATCTGGGTTAACTTTTGTGAATTTATTTTTGTTGTTCCTGTAGTACTCCCCCCTCCAAAAAATGATATAATTGAGACAGAGCTGCCCCCCTCTGAGAATGACATCAGCGCATCCTTTAACTAAATCAAAGCCACTTCACATAATCAGTACAAAAGTTTAAATAATATCGCTCTATAATTATAATCTCTGACACTCATGGATCATTATGTTATATTTTGAACATTTTAAATCATCTAAAACGACTTGAATTAAACAAGTACAGCCAACGGGAGCTGACGTCGCCGTAAACGTCATCGCGATAATGGTGGCGGTGAAACGGCGGTTCATCTGCAAAATGGCGTCTTGAAAATAAGCGATTAAAGATGACTCAAACAAGCACAAATCACTCCAAATACAGCTTCACAAGGGTAAAAAATGACAAGAGGAAACAGCTACAGCATGGTTAAAAGCTCTGAAAAGTCGATTTTGCAGAACAGGTCTGCAGCAGGCCTCTAGATGGCGCTGTCTGTTCTGTTTGCGGTTGTATCCACGGGCTGTTTAAGGTGATTGTGGGGCTGACTCAGGTGCTTGTCCCCAGTCGGTGTTTGAGTGGAGCTCTGGCAAAGCTCCAGGATCGGCCCAGAATAGAGTCAGAGTGTGAGGGAGAGATAATGCATTAGACCAGGGTTTCCCAAACAGTGGGCCAGCGCCAGAGGGTGGGTCAGAGATGAACTGTGTTTTAGTCTGTCTGCAGTTAAAATGACTTCCTCTAGGGGGCGTCATTTTTAGTTTGTTGGATGCTGATGTCATTTTCTCAGTTGGGGAGGAGGCAGGATTCCTGTTTTCTCTGCAGGGCTGCGTTAAAGTAGAAAGTAGATTTACATCAGACTTTTGTGTTCTTTGGGTTTGTACTTTTTAGAACAACTGTCGTTATATTATAATCCAGTTCAGACCTGGTTTAGTCCTGGTTTAGTCCTGGTTTAGACCTGGTTTAGACCTGGTTTAATCTTAGTTTAGTCCTGGTTTAGTCTTAGTTAAGCCCTGGTTTAGACCTGGTTTAGACCTGGTTTAGACCTGGTTTAGACCTGGTTTAGACCTGGTTTAGTCCTGGTTTAGTCCTGGTTTAGTTCTGGTTTAATCTTAGTTAAACCCTAGTTTAGACCTGGTTTGGTCCTAGTTTAGACCTGGTTTAGACCTGGTTTAGACCTGGTTTAGTCCTGGTTTAGTCCTGGTTTAGTCCTGGTTTAATCCTGGTTTAGACCTGGTTAAGACCTGGTTAAGACCTGGTTTAGTCCTGGTTTAGTCCTGGTTTATTCTTGGTTTAGTCCTGGTTTAGTCTTAGTTAAGCCCTAGTTTAGACCTGGTTTAGGCCTGGTTTAGCCCTAGTTTAAACCTGGTTTAGTCCTGGTTTAGCCCTAGTTTAAACCTGGTATAGTCCTGGTTTAGCCCTAGATTAGACCTGGAATAGCCTGGTTTGGTCCTAGCTTGGACCTGTTGTTACCCGGAAAGCAAAATATCCTTATCTAAAAGGAAAATGCTGAAATGTTGAACCTACTGATTTAAACTGAACAGATTTTGAATTCATGTTTGTGATTTGGTTCTTGATCGCACTAAACCCAAACCACAACATGCACAAGAAGAACTACTCGTCCTGCTACGTTCCCAGTTAAACATAAGTCTTTATAATGTGAAACCCGGAAAGAACTACAGCAAAATCTGCATATTAATGACAACAGACCTGCCAGGAGTAGATGTAACTATCTCCAGATCTTAAGATACTTTTCTGGTCTATAAAGTGCTAGGATTGTTCCGATACGATACTGGTACTGGCAAAAACTCCGATACCGCACATTTTTCAGGTATCGACAAGTACTCAAACCAAATCACCGATCCGATACCACTCTGTATTTTCCAGAACGAGGACCCGTAAATGCGAGCACTGCCGCTGTTGTGGCTAATGCTAACACTCAGAGCAGGTTTAATGCAGACGCTTAAAACACGCTAATAAAGACCGAAAAGTCATTTATGCTAGCTCTTTGATACCTTCATTTAGCGTTAGGAGTGGACCTGGAACTTGGTAAAATAAGTACGGAGAGTGCAGCCCAAACAGTAGCGCTAACACGACAACATCGCTAACACGACAACAGCGCTAACACGACAACAGCACTAACATGATGACAGACGCACTTTAGTCCTCTAAATCTCATTTATTCTTATAGATTTTGATCATTTCTTTTCATTTCTTCTCCTGGACAGTAACAAAATTGAGTATCCTTAGTTTACTTCTTCACAATAAGCGATATCGGACTGGTATCGGTATCGGTGAGCACACCAAAGCCAAGTATCGGATCGGATTTTTAAAAAAGTGTCGAAACAACACTATAAAGATACCACTTAGCTGGATGACTAGTCAAATTTGCATGTTTAGGGTAGAGTTTATTTCATAGAAGACATTTTGATATCTTGTCTATCGATGCTTTTTTGTAAACAGTTCTGAGTTCCTAATTATATGCCACACTGACTCAAAACAAAATGTCTGAATCCAGTGTGATTTATGCAAACATTAGTGAAAAACTCAAGCAAAAACATTTATAAATTTCAGAAAATCCCCAAGCGGTAGTAACAAAAAAGCAAAAAAAAATAATTTTTAAATAGCAAGCTAAATCTAAAATCAAACAGAGTCCAGAGTTCGCGGGTGGAGCATGGCAGATCAAAAGTCCATTGGTTCGACAGGAAAAGGGGCGGGGTCAGAGGGATTTGAGCGGGAATTCAGCCAGAAGCTAATAATGCTAATGCTAAAGGTGTAGCTTGGAGCCGACCACTTTTACATATGATCCAAACTGTCTAAAAGGTCAACATGGAAAAGTGGTTTTAGAAATAAAAAGTTGCAATTAAAAGACAGAACGTGAACATCCAAAATGGCCACTTCCTAGCTAACAGCTAATTTGAAATCCTGTATGCTATTCTCTTACCATGATCACAACTAGAACATATCGGTTACAAGCAGCAAAGTTAGTGGACCAAGAAACCAGTGATCTATGCTAACATCTGATGCTAGACTTTCTTTGTACATAGTCAAATAAGTTAGCATATTTTTGTAGATTTTTAAGTCTTCATTTGGATAGAAAGAGTGCAAATAAAAAGTACACCATACACCTTACTGTATGAACAAAAGCTAAAAATGAAGTCTCTCAGATGTCTGTATACTGTGCATAATGAACGTTAGCATGCTAGCATAAATCAGCTAACTGCTAAGGTTTTCATTTTGAATAGGCTCCATGCACAGCAGCAGGCTAGCTAGCTGACGGTGTCTCAAAGCTAACAGTCACATTTATTCAAAACAACCTATTAAACTTCAAATTAATTAAAAAACTATCCAATTATTTTTAAATGTGGAAGACTTGGTTTGTGGTGTTTTTATAGTTATTATGTCTCAAAATTAGCATTAGCTTTAGCATTGAGGTCCAAACATTTCTTTCTAAAAGCAAAAGTGTCTTCCACTGTCTTATGTTTAAATATTTGTTCATTTTAACGTGACTTGGCAAAAGCCTCACAGTAATATATCTGGACAGGAAGTAGTGATGCTAACAGTGAGTTTGCCGGGTGCTGCTGTGCACAGATTTGTCTGTTGGTCCACTACTATGCTGAAAAAAGCAAAATAACCATCTTGCATTCTTATTACGTACAATGTTTCAATCTTTCTTATTGCCAATTACAAGTTTGTTATGTGCAAACAGAGCAACAACACGTCTGGCACTTCTGGATGAAATCAAGCAATACTTTTATTACATTCTCAACACAAACACTACGACTGCATGTACACATTGGCTGATATGACTCAGGTTCTGTCCTGCAGCAGAGGGGAGGGGCGTTTTAAAGTGCGTATGACAGGTTAGACAACTCAGAAACATAGTTAACATCATTAGATTTAAGATTTTACTAAATATGTTGCCTAGTTTTTCAAGTTTTTAAATCTTTAAGTGTAGAATTTTCCGCCCTGGTTGGACATGGGCAGTAGATGTGACACACGTAGAGGTAGTTGCATAACTGTTACCTAGCAAACATAGTGTAAACAAGGGCCAGAACGTGTCATTTATTTTTATTAGTCTAATCATAACTGTGCGATTCAGACAACGCCTTTGTTTTGTTAAATGAAGGTATAATCGTCGTTCTTGCTTGTAAATAGTTGAGCGTTGATGGCACAGGTAAAGGGATGCTAATGCTAATGCTAAGGGATTCAAAGCTACTTCCTGTATTTTTCTTCTAAACTTCTTTTCTCCACAAACTGCCATTTAACTGATGTAAAACCATTATATATATTTATCACACCCTCCATGTTAAGTCAGAATCAGAATAACATGAAAACCTGTCATATGCACTTAACAAGCGGGTTAGGGGCGGGGCTTTGGGGGAGAGGGCGTGGTCAGTCCGGGGAGGGTGTGGTTTCATCTGGGCCGGCCTCCAGCTCAGTGGCGGGGGTGAAGGCGGGGGCGAGGGGGGAGAGGGAGGGGAGGCGGGCTGAGTCTCATCCTCATGACTGTGCGCCGGTTCTTCTTCACTGTCCCGAAGGTGATACGAAGCCAGCGTCTCCTCCAGCACAGAGCGATACTGCCCCCGGTGGTTCATGCGGAAGTGGCGCAGGGCTTCGAGCAGGTGGGCCGCCGCGCTCCCGCCTCCCTCCTCACTCTCCTCCTCTCCCCCCGCACAGGCCTGGGGCGACACCAGCCGTCAGACTAGCACCAGGTTAGCATCGCTAGCTAACATTTTGTACCTCTAAAAATATCAAATAAGATATCACACTTTCAGCACATCACTGCATTCAGTAAATATCGAAAAGGAAGATGGAGATGGTTCAGTGCTTCAGTTTTACTTGTGAATTTTACCTCTTTAAGCTAAACCAGGAAATATTAACAGCATTAACAAGCAATTTCCCACATCACCAATGCCCAAACGCCAAAATAGTTAGTTTTCTTTCACACTGTTGATAATGCTGGCTAGTTTTTTGTGTGTTTTTTAGACTGGCTGGTTCTGGTTCTCTCAAACACTGCGGAGCTGCACTTCCTGCTCCATTCACGGTGTATTGGAAATTAGCCGAGCGATGCTAAAATAAATCAATATTCAAATACCTGGCAGTGGACAAGACCTTTACTACGACGTAAGTACTTCACCAGAGGAAGCTAATGAGTTTAGAAAAGTAGGTATTTGTGTTTTGAAGCGAATGCTAATGCTAACCTAATCTAAATCTCAAAATGGAAAACAAAACAACTATGAAAATACAAAATAATGTTACAACAGCACTACAATCGGAATGATTTTGCTCAGAAAAATGATGGACTTGTTGTTAGATTTATTTTCATTTTGTAGGTTAGCGTTAGCATTAGCTTTGAGACACAAATACCTACTTTTATAAACACACAAGTTTCCTCCGGTTAAGCGCTTATATCATCGTTAAAATGCCATTTGTGATCATTCATCCCTGACTTTCTGTCTGATATTTCATTATTGATTCATTACTCTAAATCCTCAGAGAATGAACGATGCAGGAAGAGCAGCTCCGCACTTCTGGAGAGAACCGGAACTCGCGGCTTCATGAAAAGGGCCGATAATTAATCCATTAACTCTCTATCAAAAACATTAGAGTTCAGCTTTTTGTTAGTCGGAACAATTTATCCAAGATCAAATTTCTCCTTCTGAAATCAAAATTTTACAATTCCTGAGTCCATTAAACAAACTTCTCAAAAAAAAAAAAAAAAAAAAAAAAAAATTGCAAATTACCCAGACTCCAACAACCAAATAGTATAAAAAGCTGATCAGAACAGTTCCAGTGCATTGATTTCGACGGCTTTAGGGCATTAAAACGGGTCTCGAAGTAGCTGACAACTCAATGAGTAACTATAGGTTTTATATGTATTTCAGAAGTTGCGTTTGCTTGTAAAACGAGCTTTAAGGCCTCGTTAAATGCTTTCACGGCACTTTTCTCTGGTTTATAGGAAGAAACATCACCCAGTTCATTCATAAAATAGAGGTGAGAAGCAGAACACAAGCACACGTTAGCATTAACATCATTGTAAAGATAAAAAAAATGTTACAAAAGCCTATTTTTAACTCAAGCTAAACCTGTAGCATTCCACACAACTAAACTAAAAGGCTCATATTACACTGTTCTCTGATTGATGTTATAATGTTGTTTCTTCAACACAAACAGACCTGGAGTTGTGTTTTGTTTCATTCACATGTGTTTAACTCACAGAAAACACTCTGTTCCACTTTGTGATGTCATCATGTGGTAATACAGGAAGTGCTCCAAAGTCCATAAACTCCATTAACTCCATTCACTAGAATCATTTGGATAATTTTAGCTTTGGAATTGCCAATCCCTACTAAACAAAAAGTAAAAGCAGCTGTTAACTTGAAAACTACCACTTCATGACATCACAAGGTGGAATAGAGCATTCTGAGCTTTGAGGATTTACACAGACCAATAATAAAGTGTTACTCAAACATGTGTGAATGAAACAAAACACAACTCCAGGTCTGTTTTTGAGGAGGAAACGGCGTTAAAACATGATTTAAAGCTCACAAGAATCAGTTTGTGTAATATAGTGCCTTTAAAGTAGAAATATAGTTGAGGCTTTGACAAAAACTTAAATTAAAACACAGTTAATGATCTTGTAACTTAAAAATACACATTACATTTATAACCCGAAACTTCAGGCTACAAAGCAGACTTCTCAAACGATAAAACAACAAGTAGACGATTCATACGAGCTCGCTGCCCCGGGGAAAGTACAGACTTTGAACATAAATTTGGCTTTTGAAATTTTTTACGATTTTCTGAGGCTATATTTTGTATAATGTAGTTTGTAATGAATAGCCCAATTTATAACAGTCAATCACAAGATGTTTTTTGTTTTTTCTTTTTAATGTTTGGAGGTTCAGGGGTGAGATGAGGGCAGTGTTAGCATGATGTTAGCATGATGTTAGCTCATCGTTAGCTTACAAATTTTAAACATGTCTTAACACAATCGTATTATCGTTATTTATTTGCAAGTTGAAATCGTATTGCACAAAATTGGGTAGTTTGCTGTGGTTAGTAGAATGAGCAGTTTAGATAACATTTGTCATTATAAACATAAAATAAAAAAAATATTTAAAAAGTGAATAATAAAGTAACAGATCTGAGTAATTTGAATTCAGTGAAAATGGTGGATGGATTTCAGTATTTAAACTGTTCACTATAACCTATTTAGAAATAATATGATGGATGGATGGATTAATTGATTGATGGATAATTTGATGGATGGATTGAAGGATTAATTGATGGATGAATTGATGGATTGATTGATTGATGAATGGATAAACTGATGGATCAATTGATGGATGGATTGATGGATAAATTGATGGATGAATTGATGGCTGGTTTGATTGATGGATACATTGATGGTTTGATTGATGGATTAATTGATGGATTGATTAATGGATTGATGGATTAATTGATGGATTAATTGATGGATGAACTGATGGATGGATGGATTGATGGATGAACTGATGGATAAATTAATGGATTGATAGATGGATTGATGGATTAATTGGACTGCTTGATGGATGGATTGATGGATAATTTGATGGATTAATTGATGGATGAACTGATGGATGGATTGATGGATGGATAAACCGATAGATAAATGAATGGATTGATGGATTAATTGGACTGCTTGATGGATGGATTGATGGATAAACTGATGGATAAATTGATGGATTAAATTATGGATTTATTGATTGATTTATTTCACAAACATTCAATCATTGGCTTCCAGCTGTCATTCCCAAAGAAAAAAACATTCAAACTAAACTGAATGTTAATAAAGCAACGTGATGGGCATGTGTTAATTTTCTTTCCATGTGTTTCAGGTTCTTGTTAAATGGCGCCATTTTGAGGACGGGTTACAATTCAAACCCATGGATATAGTTGTTCATAATCATTACTGTTGTGTAACATCTTCAATAATGAGAAAATAGTTATGTTAAGGTCACAAACACATCCTCAGGTAAAAAATCTTGTATCTTAAACCATTACCTCTGCCTGTAAACACTTGTGGACGACTCATTTCTTACTTGGCTCAAAAGCTCTTTCTTTTTCCGAACCTCTCCCACAAACCAAGAATGTTTTCATTGTACATTTTCTTTACATCGCGCTGGTCAAGGTAAATCTGATCGCATCTTTCGCTTTCTTTCTCCTTCCAACAAATACCACCCATTCTTCTCCGGCGTCGACAACACAAACATGACCATAATGGGGTCCCTATAGACGGCGCCCACGGGTCACTGCGGCACCCGGAGGTCACCCGGGCCCTGTAGACGTGGGTATAAAACTCACCCCTTCCTCTTCTCTGTGAGGGTTCAGCTTATTGTAGATCGCCTCGATAACGCTGCGTCTAAAAGGCACAAAGGGAAGAGGAACAAATTGCTTAGAAAGTCGCTCTGGCCTCCGCGTAGACTATTAATGGTGAGTAAATGTGTATCGATCGACTCCGGCTTCCGCTCTATATATACCTCCAGAAATGAGAGTCTTTTTATGGGCCGTTAATGCGTTGTGGTATTCTTAATACACTGCGGAACTTCTCCAGCGCAGGGAAAGCCATCTGCATGTCGTCATGGAGGTTTGATTAGCTCTAGCGTTGTTTTCAAGATCGTTTTGAGTGTTAAAACATCAGTAATTAAATAAATGCGAGATAGATGTGTGTAAGCAGGGGGTGTAACCAGGTCAAGTTACAAGTCAGATCTGTGGAGAGGCGACCCCACGCACAATATGAAAGCATGTTTTTAAATCAGAATTAACTTTTCAGACTTTGTTCTTGTCGTTTCTTCTCGTTGAGCCTCTGAAGTTATATTTGGAGTGATTCATGTTTGAGTTTAATCTTTAATCGACTATTTTCAAGACGCCATTTTGCGATAAATCCCCGTTTTCACCTTCACTGTGACGTCCGCACTTCCTTCTACAGTTTTGTTTTCTACAGTTTACTAGTAGGATTTTCACATTGTCATTTTGGTGATACGTTGCGTAGGAGTGTGACGTGCGCTTTAGGGGGCGCCAACTGATGCGCTTTGCTGTGATGACATGGCGACGTCAGCTCCCATTGGTCACCGCAGTTTTCTACCGCAGAAGTCAGCGGATTTGTTTCTTTTATTAAGTGGTTTTAGATGAATATTGTGATTTAAAATGTGTAAATTATAACATGATCCACACAGATGAGAACCATAGAGACACAAGCTCAATAGGGCTGATTTAAGATCATTTTGAGAGATAAATAAAACACTAGTAAAGTAAAAAAAAAAAAGAAGCAAGATGGATAGATAGAATAACCCCATATTGTGAAAAATTCCAGGCAGAGCAATGGGCCATCTCTGAGCGGAAAAGTTCCATAGTGCACTTTGATTTACCTCACGCCTTTTGTACTTGAATATTAAAGTTTGATTTTAAAAGCACAATGATGCTCACAAATGTGTTTTCCTGTTTAAATTAATCAAGACCAACAGCACAAGGTCAGGAATCATTAGAAATTGTTAAAATATTAGTTATTCAAGTGTTTAATTCATTTAACTACACTGGGAAAATCATTCGATGACAGTGAAACTCATTTTAAAACAACCTAAATGTATATAATTATTATTTTAGAAAAAAGGGTTTTTTTTAAATAACTGAATATAAATTTGGAAGGATCAAAACAGACAGTTTTTTTGAAATATCGTCGCAGTGTTGAAATATCGTCGAAGTCGTTGAAAACATGTACGTGCGGTGTGCCTGTTCACCACTAGATGCCGCCAAAAACGCCACACTGCACATTTCCTCATATTCCTCAGGTGGACCCTTAAATGACCCTGAGGCTTTAAAGATGTGCTGTGAGCGTCCTTTCAAAAGATAAAAATCGTTGGCGTTTATTAAAATCCACAAAAGCAGTGCCGTCAGTGGTTTCGCTGCCGGTCTGGACATATCCTTGTTTATGTTACTCATATCTGATCGTTTGGGTCTCAGCTTCTGCCAAATCATAAGAACTACAAGCTCAAACATGAACACAGGCCTTCTCTCTTTAATATCTGAATCACGTCTATAAAAACAACTTAGGAAGAAATAACTGTGTTGATTTAAGAATGGGAAGTCAACAGTAGTAGGTTAATTGGTAATCAGGTTCATTTAGACCACAATAAAAACTCTAAGAACTACAAAATATTAAATAAATAGAGATTTTTTAAAAGCTAAAAACTAAAATGATTAAGTTTCAGTCCATAATCCACAAATATCTGTCCATTTATGAAACTTTAACCTGGTTTTGTAAAGTTGTTCACACATTAGAGCAGAGTTTTTCATAGATCCAGAGGAGACTTAATAATTAACTTCACTTAATTTGATCTCATACAGTCACTTCTTGCCCATAATTAAGTAGTTATTTTATATTATATCAAAGTTTAGGTTTATGATAATATAATGAAAAACAATGATTTTGTGGTAATCTCATAAGAAATGTTAAATCAGCCCTATTGTGTTTGTTTCTCTATGGTTCTCATCTCTGTGGATCATTTTGTTATAATTACATCTAAAACGACTCTAAAGTCAGTAATATAAAAACAAATCCGCTGACTTCTGTGTTAGAAAACTGCGGTGTCCAGTGGGAGCTGATAAACGTCATCGCAACAAAGCACGGCGCCCCCTATGGACAGCTGCACATCACACTAGAGCAACACATTTTTTTACATTTGTACCAAAATGAAGACATGACGCTGCCGAATCTTACGAGTGTCATCGATTAAGAAAATAAAACTGGAGAAGGAAGTGCGGACGTCAAAGTGGGCGTGTCGCAGTGGGCGTGTCGCAGGTGTCCAGGTGGAGGTGAAAACGGAGATTTATCGGCAAAATGGCGTCTTGAAAATAACTGATTAAAGATTAAACTCAACGAGAAGAAACGACTAGAACAGAGTCTGAAAAGTTAATTCTGATTTCAAAACATGCTTTCATATTGTGCTTGGGGTCGCCTCTCCACAGATCTGGCTTGTAACTTGGCCTGGTTACACCCCCCTGCTTACCTCCACACAGATACATATTTAATGCCACACTGACACTCTCGTTAAAGCAATACAACCTCCATGACGACAAGCAGATGGTTTTTCCTCCTCTAGAAAATCTCTGAAAAGTCGATTTTGCAGAATACGTCAGCTTTAACGATGTGTCTGCTTAACGATTATGACATTTGATCCTATTCTCCGTTAGCATTAGTAGTTAGCTTGTGTGTCTGGTGTGGACTCACTTGCTGGCCAGGCCTCCGCCCGGGGGGAGGTTGGGGATGTTCTCAGACGCGATGCTCCTCAGGACGGTCACCAGGTCGGGCAGTCCGCTCTCTCCACAGCCGCCCAAGAGGTCTGCACAAAAACAACACGAGTCTGTGAAATGAAGCTGCAGAGACGGCAAAGAGAGAGACGTTTTTTTGTCCTGGGTCCAAAGAAAAGTATTTCCAAAGCCATAAAAACCATCTTACATGCACCGGGTTAACCGGGGACCATACCGGGGAACCGGGGACATCTCACACTCTAAAACGGGGACTAAACCGGGGACTAAACCAGGGGGGACCAAACCTACCAAACCGGACCCAAACCGGGGACTAAACCGGGGACTAAACAGTGACTAAACCGGGGACTAAACGGGGACTAAACCAGGACCAAACTACTAAACCGGGGACTAAACCGGGGACTAAACCGGGGACTAAACCGGGACCAAACTGGGGACTAAACCAGGACCAAACCGGGACTAAACCATCGGGGACTAAACCGGGACCAAGCCAGGACATAAGGACTAAACCAGGACTAAATCAGGACTAAACCAGGACTAAACCAGGACTAAACCAGGACTAAACCAGGACTAAACCAGGACTAAACCAGGATTAAACCAGGACTAAACATGGAGAATCAGCGTTTCATTTTTCTGCAGCTAAAACCTGGTAGAAGCCTCGACTTTAACAATGTTTAAATCCAGGCTCAGTTCTGTTTAGCTGCATATGACTAAAAGGTTTTTTATTCTGCCTCTTCTCTTTTAATGTTAATTTTATGATAATGTTTTAAGTTTTGATTTGTTGTGTTATGATTTTAATGTCTTTCTTATTCTGTAAAGCACTTTGAATTACTTTGTGTGTGAATCGTGCTGTACAAATAAACTTGCCTTGCCATTTAATTAAAAAGTTATTTATTCAAAGAAAAGCCAAGTCCAACTTCAGAGTGTGAATTTAAGTGTGTTTTGCCTGAAGTTGCTCCTCATGATCGTGTGTTTTTGTGGGTGTGTGTGTGTTTTTGTGCGTGCGTCATGTCCCAGAGCTCATGACTAGGACCCAGCAGCTGTGAGACTTGGGACCCCCTTTACAAGAAATACAAGAAATAATTATGTTGTTATCAGTGATGGGAAAAATACTTTGAGAACGCATTTGGTTACAGAATACTGAACTAAAATACCAGAATTTAAATGTATTTTGTAACGTGTTCTGTTACACGGTTCAATCAGAGCATTGCATTCTGAATACTGAATACTTTTTGAAAACATTTTTACAGAGTTCCATCCGTAGACTGTATAAAAAAGTGGACTAAGTGAGTGTGACGTCACCCCGGCGTTTGGCTCCAGTTAAATGAAGCTCATCGAGGCTGGAGCAGTTATAGGGGCAACATTGGAGCCGAGTTTCATGTTTGGAATTCTGACCGCGAGTATCATAGCAACCAAAGAGCCAATCCAGAGCGAGGCTGTTCAAGGTAACGCCCCTTCCCGCCTGCACCACTCATTTAGCAGGGAGCAGGCGCTTAGCAACACTGTCAAACCTGATGCTAACGCTAGCAGAAGTGACCTCGGGGAAAGAAGGCGCCTGATTTGTCTGTTATTAATGTTCAAATGTTGATTTACAGACACAATAGTGAAATAAAACCCCCAGGATCATGTCGAGGGTTAATGCGAACATTTAAGACTAACATGAGTCTGACAGCAGCAGGTACAGAGAGAGGGGACACAGTTTTTCAATAGAAAGTGAATTGGAGCCAAAGTTAATACACCGATCACTTCCCATCATGGCAGCGGCTAACAGGTTAGCAACGTCCATTTATATAAACAGTCTATGGCTGCTTGATATTATATTGTAAAACCATGACATAATTAGAAAAAGCTTTATTTCTGTTGCCCTGTTTGTTAGGCTTTTTAATGTCCAATTAGAGCAGTGTTTTCCTTATTTTCACCAATTCTGTGCAGTTCAAAGCCAAAATTACATAATGAAGCACTCTGAAGTACTCTGAATACCACAAAATGAAAAAGTAACTGTATCAGAACACAGTTAGAGTTAGGTTTACGCTGGTTGCTACTAAGACTGCAGCACTGGCATTGTGTCTTACATCATTAGCATATCTAGCTTTCCATGCTAACAGGTAACATTCTTGTTGTCAGACTTCATCAAAATGCTGCAATAAGCTAATGATCGTAGCTGTAAAAACACAATGATATGTTTAATAATAACATCTGTTCTGGCTGGAGAAGTATCGCCCACTCTGAGGAAAGCGTTAGACACTGGTGCGGACGTGATGTGAAGCAAATATTTGTACAATCTAAAGTATGTTTATTTTGCCCTGCTTTTGTGCACACACAGTCAGCTCTGGATGAGGCCACAGGATTCAGCTGACCCTCCAAAAGCATTTCTCAAACACGCCCAAGGTCATCAGGTCAAAAGCGTCACCCAAAATGACCCGTATGTGGAGTCAGTACCCATTTAAAAAGGTCCTACATTGCACAAAACTGACTCTTGGGAGTTTTAAGGCATGTAAAATGTAAAAAAGCATTAAAAACAGACCTGGAGTTGTGCTTTGTTTCATTCTCTAACACTTTATTATTAGTCTGTCTACATCTCCAAAGCTTAAAACGCTCTGTTCCACTTTGTGATGTCATGAAGTCGTAGTTTTAACAGCTCCTTTTACCTTTAGTTCAGTAGAGATCGCAGTTCCACGGCTGAACGTCCTGTATTACCACGTGACATCACAAGGCGGAACAGAGTGTTTTCAGTTTGAGAGAAGAACTCAGGCTAAATCTGCAGGGTTTGTGTGTTAAACATGCGTGAATGAAACAAAAAAACACAACTCCAGGTCTGTTTGTGACGAGGAAACAGCATTAGAACAGACCAGAGAACAGTGTAATATGGGCTCTTTAATATTTTGGGTGAAGAAAGATCTAATTTTCTCCTACATCAAAAGTTCAAAGGTTAAAAGTTAATATTTACACAACTTTTATACCACCATTGGCTAATCGCAGGTGGATTTCACAGTACTTTCGAAGGCACTTATTACAAAGCTATGAGGTTATAACTATACAAATACAGTTATTCTAGTTTCAATATCAGATTCACGCGTGTTTGCTCTGTGTAGATAAAATATGGGCAAACACTGTTCATAAAACTGACCTTGTACACGCGTCTCCAGATACTTGTCCAGCTCCTCCTCCTTCTTCAGCGCCTCCTCCGACACTTTGGGAGCTCCGGGCAAACACACCAGCACCACGCTCATGTTGTCCCGGCTCCCCTGGGGGACACAGGCAGAGGAGGAGTCAAACAGAGGCATCGAGGGGCACAGGGGGAGTGTTAGGGAGAAGTAGTTTCCTGAGGTTATAGGGGCACATCCAAATTATGCTACTAATAAACAACGTGGCGCAACGTCTGAGTAATCCCTCAGTCGTCCAGGTCTGATCTATAGTAAAAGCCAAAAGTAAAATCTGTCAACTGGACAAAAAGCTCATCCAGGACAGGACGTTTCTTCACTTCTGGTCAGATTACTGGCAGATAGAGATAAGGAACGTCTTCACTCTTACAACTTCTCGTCCAGTTGACAGATTTTACTTTTGCGTTTTACAGCTTGGTGCAACAGAAACAGTGACTGAAAGACCTGTTCCTAAAAACCTTCAGATAAAAGTGTATAAAAGGCTCCTCTGCTCCTCGGGCCTCACCTTGTGCAGGCAGGTGTCCACCACAGAGTTGCAGATCTTCTCCAGATCCTCACACACCTGCAGTCTGGAGCGCACAAACTCACACACGTCCTCGTTCGACATGACGTCCCAGATTCCATCGCAGGCCAAAACGATGAACTCGTCCCCTTCGCCGGCGCGTTCCAGCACACACACCTCGGGCTCCGGGCTCACCAGCTGCTCCGTGGGGCCCTTACCGTCCACACATTTGTAGTCGTAGTCTCCCAGCGCCCGGGACACGGCCAGCGAGCCGTTGACCCTCTGTATCATGACGGATCCGCCCGCCTTCTGGATGCGCTCCTTCTCTCGAGGCAGGCTGGGTTTATGGTCCTGTGTGGAGAATCCGACGTTGCCATGGCGGCAGAGGACGGCCCGAGAGTCGCCACAGTTAATGAAGTAGAGGTGGGTGGGGCTGAGGAGCACGCACACCGCCGTGGAGCCGCTGCGGTCCAAGCCCTGCCGCAGGTCCGAGAAGCTGCGCATGTACTCGTCTATGTTGAGGAAACCGGAGCGGATGCCGTCCTTCACGCCTTCCACGGAGCAGGGGGTGGAGCCGAAGTCCGCGCCTCCCGAGAGGATGTGCTCCAGCAGGTGTCCTGAACAGTAGTTGGCGACTCTGGATCCCGCGTGGCCGTCGTACACGGCGAAGAACGACCAGTCGGCCAGTCCGTGGGGAAGTCCCACAACGGCCGTGTGCGCGTCCTCCATCTCCACCCTCCAGCCCTGCATGGAGCTCAGGCCGTACCGCAGACCGTTACCCTCGCCATGGGCACTGTGCTTCTCCGTTTTGGGTTTATCCAGGAATGCACCCATCGCTGCCTACACCTGCGGACACACAGAGGAGAGGGCTTCGTTTAGAGAGTTAATCTACACCCAACGCTGCCTACAACTTAGACATGGGACGATGTTAAAGTTTGGTGTCACAATTATCATGGCCAAAAGGATAATTATTGTTGCTAACAATTCAAAAATGTTGTGGAATTGAATGATTACAATTTTAATATTATGAAACGCTTCCATATTTACAACTGTGGAAGTACTTTTTTTCTGCACATTCTGGTGATTATCTCCGTTGGCGATTAACATTGATTAACATTTAATTATGTAAAAAGTGCAACGAACAATTATCGTCAGCCCTTTTTATCACAATAAACGATATTATTGTTAATCGTCGCTCCCTACTACACCTGAGGACACACAGAGAGAGCTTCGTTAAGAGAGTGAGTTAATCTCGGTTCAAATTTAAAAGCAAAAGACAAGGCCACATTTCTCCGTAAATGTGACTAAACCTCTGCGGGCTTTCTTTGTCGTAGCACTTCCGGTTATGTCTGAATCCCGTTCCTTTTAATGAAGAATTTGGGAAAAGTTTTAGCGCCAACATATTATATAAAGTAGTGCTGTAAATGTTATGTGCAACAACAAGTCGACACTGAACCGATTCTCTGGAGGTTTTAAAACGGCTCTGTCCCTTTAGAAAAGAGGCATGCCCAAACTGTGGCCCGTGGGCAAAATGTGGCCCTCAGACGGATTTTTCTTGGCCCTCAAGCTTCCAGGTGAATTGACCCATATTACCTTAAACAGCACTTTTTACTGTACATTTCTGAAAATCGACTTTTAATGTGTCCCACTGAGGATATGAGTATGAATAAATGTCTAGTTGGTTCAGTCTAAATTGTAATAATAACACAGATTTGAAGTATTCACTGTATTTGTGACCAGTCTATGGCCCTCAATCGGCCCTCGGCTTTGTCTGTGTTTTTATATGTGGCCCTTAATGAGAAAGGTTTGGACACCACTGCTTTAGAACTTTATAAAAATTTACTGCGAAGATCAGCAGCCCCCACGCAAAAAAAAATACAACCCGAATGACGATGGCGGCGCCCACGGCAACTTCCAGATCAAGAGGAATACTTTTGTACTAAGACGAGGGCTGGTCCTGAGCTGAACCACAAGTTTCTAGTTTTAAGATTGGTTAAGAATGGAACTTTTTTTTCAAAGTGGCTAAAAAAACATCAAATTACTTATAAGTGTTAGAAATTCGAGTCGGATTAGAGTGTGACAGCTCAGCCTTTGCTTCACTCTTAACTTCGTGTTGTTTAACTTCACAGAGGTTGTGGTCAAAGAGCAAAGGTTTCCAGACTGTGCTCTGAAAACACACATCCTCTCTGACTTCTTTTAACTATTAGCTCAGTTACCGTTACGCTAAAAGCCAATCACACGTCGTTAGCGCGCTCTCAAATTCACACCACCGGCCTCGTGTCCCTCCGGGCTCCCGTACTCGCTCTCTCAGACGGTATTGTGCAAGCGAAGCCTGGGAAACATGCAAACTGCAGACAATGATTTCATTTCTGCTCCGGCTGCGGCGCTGACCCCGAGTTACACAGTCTGTCAGCAAAACGTGACACACAAGAGTTTCATGTTCAGTTTAGAGCACGGAACACGGGACGGAGAGAGAGAGAGAGAGAGGAGAGAGGGAGGGGGAGAGGGAGACAAGAGAGGGGGGGGGAGAGAGGGGGAGAGAGAGAGGTAGAGAGAGAGAGGGGGAGACAAGAGGGAGGGAGAGAGAGAGAGGAAAAACAGTGAGAGAGGGGGGGAGAAAGAGAGGGGGAAACAAGAGAGAGAGGGGGGAAACAAGAGAGGGGGGGGGGGAAAGAGAGGGGAGAGGGGGGAGAGAGAGAGGGGGGGGGGGAGAGAGAGAGAGGGAGAGAGAGGGGGGAAGGGAGAGAGAGGGGAGAAGAGAGAGGGGAAACGAGAGAGAGGGGGGGGGAGAAAGGGGGAGAGAGGAGGGGGGCAAAAGAAAGGGGGGGAGAAAGAGGGGAAAACAAAAGAGAGGGGGGAGAACGAGAGAAAAAAAAAGAGAGAGAGAGAAAGAGGGGGAGAGAGGGAGAGGTGAAAACAAAAGAGAGAAGGGGAGAAAGAGAGAGAGAGAGAAAAGCGAGAGAACAACAGAGGGAGGGAGGGAGGGAGGGAGAGAGAGGGGAGAGGGAAAGAGGGAGGAAGAGGGAGTGAGAGATAGAGGGAGGGAGAAAGAGGGACATAAAGAGGGGGAGTGAGGAAGAGGGAAAGAAATGGAAAGGGAGAGATGACAGATCTAGATGGGACAGTAGAGAAACAAGAGGGAAAGAGAGACGGAGACAGATGGACAGAAGAGGAGACAAAGAGCGAGAAAAGGGAGTCTTACAAAACAGAATATGTAATTCTGAAACTTAAGTAGAAAAAACAGATGGAGGAGAGAAAGAGAGAGGAGGCTGGAGAGAAGGAGGGAGAGACGAGAGGTCTTATGTTTCAGAAGTACTCACAGTAAGTAGAAAACACAGGCCAACAGCCCCGTCATAAAAAATGGATGTTTGTACAAGGACCAGTGGAGCAGGTGTCACTCAAACGACACCTGCTTCTGTTTAAGACGCCCACGCAGACGCTAACGCAGACGCTAACGCAGACGCCCGCGCAGACGCTCATGCAGAAGTATTTTAACACAACATTTTAATTTAACCAAAAGAACTTAATTTGATCGAAGCAATTTCACTGAAAATCAGCATCGTGTAATTTTTTCTGTCAACATTATAGTGCAAAGAAATATAAAAATTCAAATTATTCAACTATTAATACAATGGCCAAAGAGTGACTATTGGCTAACAGATGAACAATACCCCAAAACACATCTGTCCACATCTCCAAAGCTCTGTTCCACCTTGTGATGTCATGAAGTGATAGTTCAAGTTAACAGCTCCTTTTACATTTAGTTCAGTAGAGATAAATGGCAATTCCAGGACTGAAAACATCCAAATGATTCTAGAAATGAAGGTGTGTGGAGTTTAAAAACACTTCCTGTATCACCACATGATGACATCACAAGGTGGAACAGAGTGTTTCCTATGATTGAAAGAAGAACTCAGCCTCTTCAGTGTTCAAATAAAGCTTTAGTGGATTCTTAAGGCAGCAGATCGGCCAAAACTAAATATGGAGAGAGCCGATTCTTTAAAAAGAGCAAATATCAGTCTGATGTGAGTGATTGACAGGTGGATTTGCCAATCAGAGACAAGCACGGCCTGGGTTCATTTCACTGCTGTGGGTGAGATTTTGATCCAAAAACTGCCCAATACTGTGTGGATATATATGTTTTTTCATTTATTTTTTTATTTGGAAAGAACAATTATTATACAGACACATTCCTTCCAGTTCAAGTGTGATATCTGTCCCTCTGACACATGAAACAAACGTCATTACTCAGTCTCTTAAAGTGCTCTTCTTCACTTTGTCTCGTTTTGCTCGATTTTAAAAAGTAATAATTTAAAGCCAAGTTATTTATAAGAACAGAGGAGTTTACAGGGAAAAATTAAATGAAAAAGTGTTTATGAAGGTCCAATAAATGAATGTAACACATAAGAAATAGAGAAGTCAGAGTGTTTTCTTTTAAAACCATGGCAACGCAGGAAGAGAGAGAGAGAGGGAGTGAGAAAGAGAGGGAGTGAGGGAGAGAGACAAAGGGAGAGGGAAAAGAGAGGTAGAGCGAGAGGAAGAGGGGAGAGGGAGAGAGGCTGTGAGGGAGAGGGAAAAAGAGGGAGAGGGAAAACAAGGGACAGAGACAAACGGAGGAGTAAAAGAGGGGGAGAGAGAGAGGGAGAGAGAAAGAGAGAGAAAACAAGGAGGAAGAGAGGAAGTGGGGGAGAGGGAAAACAAGGGAGAGAGAGGAAGAGAGGGAGTGGGGGAGAGAGACAAAGGGAGAGGGAAAAGAGGGGTACAGAGGAAGAGGGAGAGGGAAAAAGGGAGAAAGAGAGGAAGGAGAGAGAGAGCAAGAATGAGGGAGAGGGAGAGAGGGAAAAAGGGCTAGAGGAAGAGGGATTCAGGGAGAGAGGGAGAGAAAGAGGGAACAAGAGGGAGAGAGAGAAAGAGGGAGAAAGAATGAGTGGAAGACAGTGAAAGGAAGGAAGAAGGAGAGAGAGAGGGGGAATAAATAAGTAAAGACATAGAGAAAGAGAGAGAGATGGATGAAGAGTGAGAAAGAGGGGAAAGAGAGAGAATAAAACTAAATAATTCTTCAAGAAATGGAGAAGTCACGGAGTATTTTCCTTAATAACCATGGCGATGCACTTCCCTGACTCCACACTGCAGTGATCTACAGACTCCTGACTCAGCACCGACGCTCTTCACCCTCTATGTGGCGCTCTGTTTTCCCACAAACAGATCAATCCAGGTCTAAATGTCGCGAAACGCTCGGCCCCTCACGGCCTCGGCTCGGGGTCGATACGAGTCTTAAAGGAGAAGAACCCACCGGGAAAAACATCAGGCTAAAGTGGATTTAAAGGGGAAGTGTGTGACGAGACCTGATCACATGTCCACCACAAATCTGCAGAACATAAATGAGAATATTGAAACTAATGTGTGCCACTGATGCAAGACCTAAAGGCAGGTTTAAATCACAAAAACTGTTCTAAATGTAAATATATTGTTAAAAATCCTGAGCTGCAGTAAATAATCAGCAGAATGAAACACTTCAGTCGTTCGTTTGAGTCTGTAATGAGTCAGAGACGTTATTAATTCAACCTTTTACGGCTTAAATCTGCTTTTACGGCTAAAAAAACAACTCAAAATTTCCCAGCAGTGCAAAGAAAAAGTACAGACGATAAATACTGACCTAAAAAAACTTTGTTCCATGTTTCATAAACTGAACGACGGACTGGAATGTTCCACAGTTGGCATTAATCTATCAAGAAACGGATGACAATGCCAGGCTGAGTTACAGGTTAGATCCGTGGAGAGGCAAGTCCACTTCAGGATACTTTTGAACATTTGTAATCCACACAAACAGACGTGTTTAATGCTCTACAGTGGAACATTCAGAGGGAACCTTTAACTGAACCTATTGTTAAACCGTCACATTTTTCTCCAGCGCTTTTCCACATTCAAGGCTCAAAGTGCTTTACATTCACACACCAGATGCACAGACACTGGGGGCGAGCTGGGATAAGTGTCTTGCCCAAGGACACACCAGCATTCATCTGTGGGAGCTGGAATCGCACCGCCGACCTGTGGGTCCCTGGACAAACGCTCTACCAGCTGAGCTCCTGTCGCCTGTAGTTGTCAACATAGTTCTAAATAGTTTTTTTTTTTTTTTCCTGCCTTGCTCCGCTCTGGGGGACAGGCATGTGCCCAAAAAAGGCTGGCACGTCCCGAGGAGGAGTGCCCCGGAGCGGGTAGATGCATCGTCACCGTCTGCACACGACAAAACACTGCTATAAATACACACGCACACTCAGATGTCCGTCAGGGTGGGGCCGCCATTCACATATTGGGCCCAGCGCCGCTCAAAAGGGCACACTTCAGACGCACACCTGCCTTTTCACATGGAACAGAACGAACATCCAAGTACCCATAATCCTCCAGGGTCCTCCCCCGGTGTCCCACGCTCAGGTCCACACCCCCACAGCAGCTCAAAGACCATCCAACTAGCCAACACAGACTGGTATGTGTAGCGTTTTGACTTCTACACATAATCTCCCCAAAATCCAAACCTAACAGGGCGAATACTCCAAACTGTCACAAAATCAAACTTTAAACTTTAAATCCAGAGGAAAAAAAAGGCACAAACATGTTCCCTCTCCACGTTTCTCACAATCAGAACAGTCCAGACGTCTGCTCAAGTGGGCTCCTGTACGTCGGCCATGTTTGTATCGGGTTGTTTGGGCGCTTCACTTCTGGATCCCGCCCAAACCGCAGCGCTGCTCTGTGATTGGTCCAACGTCCCCACGTGTTACTTTTCGTTACTACAACAGTCTTTGAGCTGTGGAGCGTAGAAAAACAGAACTTCGATGACTCATTAGCAGCGTTTCATCACGGGACACGTTTAAGATTTCAACATTAAACCGTGTCAGTGTCGTAAATTAGCTTCAGTTTTATCGTTTCTTTAAAAATATAATCGTACTTGAGGGTTTGTTATCGGGACGGGTCCTACAGGTGCAGACGGGGTTCGGGCTACAATGTGGAGCGAATATTTTGAAAAGAGAAAGTGCCAGAGAAGGGAGATTTCTGCTATGCTCGGCGGCTGCGCTACTCGCTAAAAATAAAACAAACAGTGTGGGTGCCTAGCAACAGCCCGCCCTACAGTGCAAACATGCAGCCTCCATTATAGCTCCATTCAGACATCACACTCCCTCTCTCACTCTTATTGTCCTCCTCCCTTTTTCAGTCTCTCTTTACTCCTTTCTTCCACCTCTCTCCATTTTTCTTTCTCTCTCTCATTCCACTCTCCCTGCCCCCTTCCTACTACTCTTTGATTCATTCTCTCTTTTTTCTCTCTCTCTACTGTCCTTAAGGATTATAGCTCCATTCACAGACATCACTCTTTCTCTCTCTCTACTCCCCTCCTTTTTTCAGCCTCTCTCTTCTTTCTGTCTTTACTCCTTTCTTCCATCTCTCCATTTCTCTTTCTAACCTCTTCACATCATCGCTCCACTCTCCCTGCCCCCTTCTTACTACTCTCTCTCCTTCCTTCTTCTCTTTTCTCTCTCTCTACTCTCCTTAAGGATTATACCTCCATTTACAGACATCTCTCTCTCTCTTCGTCCTCCTCTTTCAGTCTCTCTTCTTTCTTCCACCTCTCCATTTCTCTTTCTAACCTTTTCACACTGTCGCTCCACTCTCCCTGCCCCCTCCTTACTACTCTCTCTTTCCTTCTCTTTTCCCTCTCTCTACTCTCTTTAACGATTATACCTCCATTTACAGATATCTTTCTCTCTTCGACCTCCTCTTTTTCAGTCTTTCTTTCTTCCACCTCTCCATTTCTTTCTAACCTCTTCACGCCATCACTCCACTCTCCCTGCCCCCTCCTTACTACTCTCTCTCTTGCATATCTCCATTCAAAGACGTCACCCTCTCTCTCTCTACCCTCATTGTCCTCCTCCCTTTCTCTCTCTAATCCTTTTTTCCACCTTCATCATCTCTTTTTCTATTCTTTTCTTCTTGTGTTTCTCTTTAGTCCTTTCTCCCTCCTTTTTCTCCTGCTCTCTCCTCCTAGGTTTCTCTCTAAATTCATTTCTTTCACTCTTCTCTCCTCCTCTCACCCCTTCTCTACCTCTTTCCTCATTTTCCCTCCACTACTCTCCCACTGTCTCTCGCTCTCCTCTTTCTTCAGTGTTTTCTTCCACCTCACTTTCCTCCCCTCCGCTCTCTCCACCCCTCTACCTGCACTCTCTCTTTTCTGTGTTTCTCTTTTCATAACGCTTCCCTCGCTCTCTCTCATCACTCTCCCTATCCTCTCTCTCACCATCTTTCTTTCCCTCTCTCTCCTTTTACTCCTCCATTTCTCTCAGTCTCCTCCCTCTCTCCTAATACTATTCTCACCCTCCCCTCCTCTCCGTTTGTCCCCTCTCTCTTTCCACTCTTCCCTCTTTCCCTCTCTCTCTCACAGCTGCCAGAAAAGAGAAGAATTGCATCATCCCATTACGGGACACAGCATTTTTTTTTTTTAAATATATATTTGCCATTTTTTCCAAACTATGAGAAAAAGATAAACTATTTTACTTAAAATTTTATAAAAAATTAAAAACAAATCTTGATTTTTCACTTTATTATTCTGAATTTAAAGCCGCACTGTGGAACATTTCTTTGAGGAGGATCCACACCCTGCTTGTTTCCATGGAGATATTATCGTTTTGTCAGGATTGTTCCACGCAGTGTGGTATTAAACATATCTATCTCCATGGAAACAAGCATGTGACATCTCCAGGTCAGATCTATGGAGAGGCGTCCCCGCTCTAACCTGCAATCGAATAAACACTAGACAGACACGTTTAATGTCATACTGTGGAACATTCCAGACATAGCAATAACACGTCAGTGGTGACCAGCAGATGTTAGAAACCACGGCCAGAAATGTTCCACAGTGAGGCTTTACGCAAAGTATTGAAACTGAGAAGTGAAGTGAAACTACGTTTATTATGTGCTGAAACTGTCGCTGGTGTCGTCATGAAACCAACTCCCCCGACTACGATGTTTGGGCGAGAGCTGCGGCCAAAAACTATTTAAAACTCGGCTCTGAACGAAGAGAGAGAGAAAGAGAGGGAAAGAGGGAGGAGGAAAAGAGGAGGAGAGAGAGAAGTGGAAGCAGCGAGCGGTTATGTAACGCTGCAGAGAGGCGCTCAAGCAAAAACAGACCGGCTCGTCCTCAGAGAGAGCGCTAACGACCGGAGCAAACAGATTATTACAATGTTTTTATCTCTGAATCTGTCGTTACATCAAAGATATTTTTAAACTAATGTAAAATGTTTTATGTGAAGGTCCGATATTACGCTAAACTGACTCTTCTGAGCTTTAAGTCATGTTATAACACTCAAAAACAGACCTGGAGTTGTGTTTTGTTTCATTCACACTTTATTATTAGTCTGTCACATCTCCACAGCTCAAAATGCTCTGTTCCACCTTGTGATGTCATGAAGTGGTAGTTTTCAAGTTAACTCCTCCTTCTTTTACCTTTACTTCAGTAGAGATAAGTGGCAATTCCAGGACTGAAGTTATCCAAATGATACTAAAAAAGGTGTATGGAGTTTAAAAACACAGCGGAGCTGTGTATTACCACATGATGACATCACAAGGTGGAACAGAGTATTTTCAGTATGCGAAAAGAACTCAGGCTAAATCTGCAGGGTTTGTGTGTTAAGCATGTGTGAATGAAACAAAAAACACAACTCCAGGTCTGTTTGTGACGAGGAAACATTAGAAAATGGCGCTTTAATGCTAATAATTTAAAATTCACGGTAGTATAAGCAAATATTCACCATGTTTTGAGACAAATATTATAACTTCTTGCACTAGAAATGAACCAAAAACACACACACACACACTGCCACTGCCGAAGGGGAAAGACGCCGCAGTTTCTTTCAACTATAGATTTGTAAGTATTCAACTGAGCGTTTCCCCGTTTCACAGACTTCCCCCGAGTGTCACTCATCTCTCCAGCTTCTGCCCCGTCACAAAACACACATAAAAAACACAAAAGGGAACATTACCGTAAGAGCAACTTCAGATGTGACAGATCAGAACATTCAACTGGGAATTTGGTATTTTGATGCAAGAATTCCAGCTTTCCAATATTGAAAAATTAGCTGGATCGGATATCGACTTCCAAATATCAGCTCGGCCGATATCCTGGTTTCACATTTACATTAAAGTATCGTAATAAGACCCAGAAACTTTTATTCATAGTAAGTTGTTTTGTCGTTACTTGAGAGAGGATTAACAGTTACACAACACATTCAGATCAGTTTTGTTTTGTTTTACTTTTGTTTTAAGGAAATAAATCTGTGGTATCGGTTGATATCGGGAATCGCCAGATACTTAAAGATCTCGTATTACACCGTTCTCTGATCTGTTCTATTGCCGTTTCCTCGTCACAAACAGACCTGGAGTTGTGTTTTTTTGTTTCATTCTCACATGTTTAACACACAAACTCTGTATATTTACGCTGAGTTCTTCTCTCAAACTGAAAACACTGTGTTCCACCTTGTGATGTCATCATGTGATAATACAGGAAGTGTTTTTAAACTCCACACACCTTCATTTCTAGAATCTTTTGGATGATTTCAGTCCTGGAATTGCCACTTATTTCTACTGAGCTAAAGGTAAAAGAAGCTGTTAAAATGGTTGAAAACTACCACTTCATGACATCACAAGGTGGAACAGAGCGTTTTGAGCTGTGGAGATGTTACAGATTAATAATAAAGTGTTACTCAAACATGTGAATGAAACAAAAACACAAGTCCAGGTCTGTTTTTGAGGAGGAAACAGCATTATTCTTGTTAACATTTTAGACAAAACGCCTCTATATTCTGGAAAAACATCTATTTGTAAAGTTATTGCTACAGTTGGTGTAACTAAGAAAGGGCCAGTGTTTGAGGAATGTGCTGAAATCTACCTGAACGTCTGGGTGGAGGTTCAAGTATCGCACACAGAGCTGATGGACCATAACAGTAACTCTATAGCCTTGAGACTTCATACCCGAGAGGCTTCTGTCTCATTCTGACGTCATGTTAAATAAACTCCATATTTTAGTTTTGCACATGTCCAAAAACATCTATTTTTATGCTAAGGAAGAGACTCGATACTCAGCACCGATTTCGATACCATGATGATAATAAAAACACTTTCTTTAGACAATAGAATGTGCTTTTCAACATTAAATGAGGGGATTTTCTCTTCTATTCCCATATGGCCTTATATCTGTGTGATCCCTCAGTCGTCCAGGAGATAGCTAACCTGCTAGCCGCTGCGCTGCAAACAGGAAGTGATTAACCCTCTACATGATCCTGGGGTTTTTATTTCACTATTGTGTCTGTAAATCAACATATGAACATTAATAACAGACAAATCAGGCGCCTTCTTTCCCTGACGTTACTCTCGCTAACGTTAGCAACAGGTTTGATTGCGCTTGTTCGGTGCTAAACCAGAGGTGTGGGCAGGAAGGGGCGCTGCCTTCAACAGCCTCACTCTTGATTGGCTCTTTGGTTGCTATGATACTCGCGGGCAGAATTCCTACAATGCAACTCTGCTCCAAATTAGCCGCTATAACTGCTAGCCTCGATTAGCTTCATTTGACTGGAGCTGGACGCTGTGGGTGACGTCTGTGTGTCTTATACTTCTTCTGATTCAGCTCGAGATGTTTCTAAAGCTCTTCAGGAAAAAGGTTAATTTCTGTCCTGTGAATATGACCGTTTTTGTACCGACACTCTGCTCAAACGAGTAAATGGATTTCGATACTAGCTTTAATATCGAAAATTAGCATCTGATTTACGATACCTCTGACAGCCCTCGACATGATCACATTTTGGAGATGTCTCGCAGCTATAGTTTCGTTTGGTTATTTAATGGTTGTCTCAGCTTGCAGGTTTGGTAGTGTACACAGAGAACGCTTTGTGGTTTGGCTCTGGAAAAGCCTTTGTTTAAATGTCATCTGCTCTGTAACACTGACTGCTGCTGACTCATAAGACTAATGCTAATCAACTGCTCCAGCTCCATCGGGTCCTTCGCCGGTGCCCGGTCAGCTCGGGTCAAGCGCAGCTCAAAAACGCAACTCGCCATTACGTCTAATGCGGGTGTGGCTTTAGACGGAGGCACTTAACACAGCGAGGAGATAGTCCGGAGCAATAGACAAGCCCATAACTGACTGACCGCTGATAAAAGCTTCCACCATAAATACTGCGAGGAAAAATGAACTGAAACACTCTGTTCCATCTTGTGATGTCATCATGTGGTAATACAGGAAGTGAATGAATGAAACAAAACACAACTCCAGGTCTGTTTTTGAGAAGATAACAGCACTAGAACATGACTTAAAGCTCACCAGAGTCCAATTTGTGTCTTTGGACCAGGCCAGATAGTACAGAGCAATAGACAAGCCCATAACTGACCCACCACTGATAAAAGCTTCTGCGATAAATACAGAGTTTAGTCCATCGAAAAGGTCATCAAAAGGCTGCTGAAGGTAACGCCCCTCCCCGTCCGCACCGCTGGTTTAGCAGGGAGCGGGCATTTAGCGACACTGTCAGTCAAACCTGTTGCTAAAGCTAGCAGGAGGGACCTCGGGGAAAGAAGTCGCCTGATTTGTCTGTTATTAATGTTCATATCTTGATTTACAGACAAAAATAGTGAAATAAAAACCCCAGGATCATGTAGAGGGTTAATATGAACATTTAAGACCAAAATGACAAGTCTGACAGCAGCAGGTACAGAGAGACGGGCCACAGTTTTTCAATAGAACGTGAATTGAAGCCAGAAAACGGAGCCAGAAGCGCACCCATGCTCACTTCCTGTTTGGAACGCAGCGGCTAGCAGGTCTATGGTGGCAACACAATGTATACGGCAACATATATTACCAGAAACTTCCAAATGGTCCGATCTGATAAGTAAAAATTGGCGCCAAAACGTTTACACATTTGTTATATTTTGAAACCCTGGCTGCTTCTGTGTAATTAACCCTGTATTTGTTTGTTTTGGGCCAGTGTAAACCCCAGTTTGTCTCTGAAGACTCGTTCTCGTTGCTAATGTCAAACAGCCACGTCCAAACTCACTCAAGCACTTTTGGCACGGGGACTTTAGGCTCATAAATAATACAACTCCATTTCTACTTAAGCTGCAGCGGGACAATTCATTACAACAGAACACAGTAACCACCAGCGGCAGGGAACGGAGGCGGAGACGGGGGAGGTCGGCTGGGGTCAACTTACACTCACAAATTATAACAGTATTTGGGTAAGAGTTTGTCTTTATCTGTGCGACACAGACTAAAACAGGGCTGTGTACATGTTTTTATATGGAGAGTCTCATATTGAAACTTACTGAAGCCACTGGTCATTACTAGAGATACTTTTATATCATTTATCATTTGCCGACTCTTTTGTGTATCAGCCTTAAATCTCCTGCCTGGGCCGATATTTGGGTTGACTCGCTAATAGCTGTTTATTTTAACGCTTTAGTGCGATGATGTCATTCGTAAAGTGAGAGTACACAGCTGCATTATGGGTTAGTAGTAAAAACAGGGCTGTGAATGTCTAAAAATCATTTCTATTGGGGTTATTTTTATTTATGGAGAACAGTAAAAAGTATAGACAAAATTTATGTGGGTAGACATTTTTCAAATCATATATTTTTTAGGTAAATTATCAAAATTGGCCCAGAAATATCGACAGAGCTGATCAGCCACCAGTTTGTCTGCATCAGTCTTCAACAAACCAATATCAGTCGATCTCTCGTCAATACTGTGAATCATATTAAAACGCTTCTTATATCTGAGGTTTTTAAAGTACCGCTAAAGAAGAAGTCAGTCTGAAAACCACAATATCAGTCCGTCTCGCATAAGTTACTAAGGTAAACGATTCAAAACTAGCAGTAAAAAGTGTGTCCCTTAATGCGGGCCGATTCAGCAGAGCCTGAGGGACGCATTTAGCCCAGGTCAGAGTTCAAACCCCCTGCTCTAAAACCAGAGATGGACCAATATAACAGTTAGCTCATACGCTAAAAAGTCCAAATATCAGCCGTCGGCCTTAAATCTCCAGAACTGGACGATCTGCAGCTTAAAATATACACATAAATCTTATTTTAAAATATTTAATACGAAGAGATCACTGCACAAAACATGACAACACTGCTCTCTAATAGGATTGTGGTATAAAAAGAGGCTTGGAGGGAGTTTATAGTGAATTTAAATGACATAATTTGTAGAAAAATAATCAAAACTGGGTCCACATATCAGCTCAAAAGTATCGCAATCGTTTGCTCTGGAATCGACACAATCGGTATCGAAACAGCTATGAACAAAAACCATATCAGTGGATCTCGAACTGAAACACGTGCAAAAACACAGTTTAGACTACAGCAAAATAGATGGAACAATAGACAGATAAAAATCGTCTATTTCTATGATTTCTATCTGTCATAAATCTCCTCTGTCTCGAATCCTTCAGTCCCCAGACTTGAACCAGCCTTATTTGGTTAAAAATGTGTCGACCGCAATAATAAACAAGAAGCCTGTCCTCAAACGCCGGAGCAGACACAGGTCAGGTCTTATCAGCTTCACTCGCAAATCTGAACAACGGCAAGAGTAACAAAGGCAAATAAAAGTGGACCATTTGAAGACGAAATAAAAAGTCAAAGCTGATCACGGAGGAACTCAACCTTCTGCCTTTTTAGGTCGACAAGAAAAGACTGTTTTTTAGGATCAGGAGCTCACGAAGGTCAAAAGACGACAGTTCAAATCAGAACAGAATTTATAGATTTTAAAGGCCCATTTTATGATGTTTTCTGATCTGTTAAAATGTTGTTTCCTTGTCACAAACAGACCTGGACTTGTGTTTGTTTCATTCACACATGTTTACCTCACGGAAAACACTCTGTTACACCTTGTGATGTCATCAGGAAGTGCTCCATTGTGTTGTTAAACTCCACACACCTTCACTAGAACCACTTGGATCATTTCAGTCCTGGAATTGCCGATCTCTCCTGAACTAAGGGTAAAAAAAGAGCTGTTAACTTGAAAAAAACTACCACTTCATGACATCACGTGGAGGAACAGAGCATTTTGAGCTTTGAGATTTAAACAAACTAGTAATAAAGTGTTACTCAAACATGTGTGAATGAAAAAAACACAACTCCAGGTCTGTTTTTGAGGAGGAAACAGCGATAGAACATGACTTACAGCTCACAAAAGTCAGTTTTGTGTGACATAGGACCTTTGCGTGTTTTCGTTTTTTACCCTCACATTCACCATCTGCACATATAAAACGCAGAGTAATTCTATCATCGCCTGTAGAGATGAGACTAAATGAAACAGGGAGCGTTACGAGCCGCGCTGGAGCAGTTGCTGTAAACGATGGGTTCATATGAGGCCGCTGCAGTGTCGTCCAGGAGAAGCTCGCATTATGTTTGCACTGCACACTGTTGTGGAGTGACTCACTGTGGAGCAGAGACAGGGGCTCGGGCCTCTTTCTAAGAACCAGCACCAAGCCCTACGATGTGAGCATTAACACTACGGCCAAGCGACACACCACACGACTGTTAAAGGTGAGATATTACACAACATTTAAGACATGTTAGAATGTTGCTACACGTCAAAAACAGACCTGGAGTTGCGTTTTGTTTCATTCACACATGTTTGAGTAACACTACTATTAACCTGTAGATGTGTAGATTTGGCAATTTCACAGCTGAGTTTCAAAACACAGCGGAGCACTTCCTGTATCACCACATGATGACATCACAAAGTGGAATGGAGTGGGTTTTTTCAATTTGAGAGAAAAACTGGCAAGTGGCAATTCCAAGACTGAAATCATCCAAATGATTCTTGTGAAGGTGTTTGGAGTTTAAAAACACAGTGAAAGCACTTCCTGTATTACCACATGATGACATCACAAGGTGGAACAGAGTGTTTTCAGCCTAATTCTGCAGGGTTTGTGTGTTAAACATGTGAATGAAACAAAAAAAACCCCACAACTCCTGTTTGTGACGAGGAAACAATAATAGATCAGAAAACAGTGTAATATGTAATAATATGTATTACCACATGATGACATCACAAGGTGGAACAGAGTGTTTTTTGTTTGGGAGAATAGCACACAAACCCTGCATATTTAGGCTGAGTTCAACATGTGTGAATGAAACAAAACACAACTCCAGGTCTGTTTGTGAGGATGAAACAACATTAGAACAGATCAGAAAATAACGTCACTTTAAGAACTACGACGTTGATATTTTAATAAAGTTTAAAAAAAAAAAAAAAAAAAAGAACATGCTTTTACTCATGAAACTCTGCTGTGTTTGAATGTTCACACTGTCCCCGCCTTAGGGCACTCACTCTTTAGGGGTCACGCCATTTTTAGTGCTGTCCGAATGTCCAGCGAGTGAAAAAATAGAGCATTCAAAATCTCCCACAATGCACCTTGAAAACTAGTGCCAAGTGCTGGTCAGTGGAGCAGTCGATACAGACCCCGGGGCCCGAGTGGGAAAAACACCAGCGGACAGAGACGGGGCTTCAACTGGACACAACACGACTGGATGAAGCAGAGAGAAGCTGGTTTATCACTGTTGATCCTGATTAATGCAGAAAACACTTAAATAAACCGCTGCTGTAGAAAGTTGCTAGCGTTATCGTTAGCATTAGCATTAGCCGTTTACCTTAGCTCGACCTGTTAGCAGAGCGAGGATTTCCACATCTCAGACATTTTTTTTTTTTATCTAGTCTGTTTACGTGAGCTCCAGTTTGACAAAAAAATATGATCATTATTATTACCATTTTTACGACAGAAATCGAGTTTTATCCTTCAGAGTTTAAGCCTTTTTTTTTCCACCTAAACCCAGAGTCACGTGACCTGAAAGCAGTGAGCCGAGTCTGGATCTCTGAATGAGGCTCTATATAAACCACTAAAGAGTGCAGGGCCTATGGAGTGAATGAGGGGTCACGGGCTGGGGGAGACATTCAGACACAGCCTCTGTTAGAAGAAAAACAGCTTTGATTTAGTCCTGTTTTTTTTTTTCTTTTAATTTGAGACTTTAAAGAAAAATCATGGATGAAATCTGCTCTATGCAACATATTCTTTCAAACTAAAAAGTGCATTTCAACGCCACTGAATCTCTTGGGTAATAAGTTAACTGTATTTTAAGGAAATAAGTGACATTTACAGTCTCTACACGTGTATCACAGAATATCAGGTATTAACACATATTTAAAGTCAAAGTATCGGTATCAGAAGCCTGTCAAAATAATCACGATATTGATTTCTGGTAGATGGATCCACACATTTTGGGGATTAAGATTTATCATGGGGACTTTTTCCTTGTAGAAGCTGGGAATGTTTTGGTATTTTTCTGTTCTGTGATAAGATTTGAGCTGTAGAGGGTTGAATAAATAACTTTTGTGACTCATTACAGATATAAACTAACCACTAAAGTGTTTCATTCTACTATTACTGCTATTGCAACTTGTGTTTTTGGGTATAATTCTGCTTTAGGGTTTTTGTATCAGTGGCGTTATCATTTATTGTCTATATTTTCTTCGAACTTTAAAATATCATATCGTGACAGGCCGAGGTGTCAGACCTGAACAAACTGGTGCATCCCTCGTAAACGTGTATTTATATATAAAACGAAAACGCACTTCCAAATCTTCAGCTCCCTCCATACCGTCTGTCAGCTCTTGTGCATAATCTTTATCATCTAAACCAAATAATGAAAACGAAGGGCGACATGTTAAAACAATATTACACAAAACTGACTGGTGTGAGCGTTTAGCCGTGTTATAATGCTGTTACTACTTAATGACATCACAAGGAGGAAGGGAGTGTTTTCAGTTTGAGAGAAGAACTCAGCCTAAATCTGCAGAGTTTATTTGTGTGTTTAACATGTGTGAATGAAACAAAAAAACACAACTCCATGACGAGGAAACATCAGAACAGATCAGAAATAGTGACACATAGAGCCTTTAAACCTAGTGTCAGGTCACAGCCTTTACAATAAGCTCCATCAACTCTGGCTCCAGTTCACTTTCTATTGAAAAACTGTCACCTCTTTCTTAAAATCTTCGTTTTGACCCGCTCTGCATATCTAGATTTACGGACACAGTAGCAAAATAATCATGAACGTTGATAACAGACAAATCAGGCGCCTTCTTTCCCCGCTAGCGCAACAGGTTTGATTGACAGCGTTGCCAAGTGCCGGCTCCCTCCTAAACCAGCAGGTGCAGGTGGGAAGGGGCGTTACCTTCAACATCCCCTGCTCTGAATTGGTTCTTTGGTTGCTATGATACTCGCGGTCAGAGCTCCAAACATCGAAGTCGGCTCAAAATTGGCCGCTATAACTGCTCTAGCGTCGATGAGCTTCATTTGACTGGAGCTGAACTCTGTGGGTGACGTCACACTCACTTATTCCACTTCTTTATACAGTCTATGGTTAAATTTTCTGTAAGAATGACAAAGCGTGATTGTGAACATAAGTGGTGCGCACTAGAAGGCAACATTAGGTTCAAATGTACTGTGATGTGGGAGCATTATGCGTATTGATTTGCCATATACAGAATACATTTACTTTATTACGTGAGGATAAACGGCGCCATTTCTCTGACTAGGGAAGTATATTGCAACATGACACTATATACACGTTTTCCCACATATTCAAATAGTGTTAGTGACGGCAGTTTTGCTAACAAGACTCGCACTGATCTAACAACTGTTTTAAAAATTCACCTTCAAAAATAGCTTTCCATGTAGCACAAAGAGAAGCCGCAACCCTGTACCAGGCGTGTCATGATCCGAATGCAATTTACTGTAAACAGACTTAGTGAAAGACTTTTCTTAGAGATTATCAGAGAGCAAAACTTTTACACCTTCACCTAATAACCCGATTAGGATGACCAGACGTTCCTATTTACACAAGACAGTCCCAGTTTTGAGCCCTGTGTCCCCTGTCTCAGCAAATTTATCCAAAAGCAGTGATTTGTCCCAGTTTTATACAAGAAATGTCCCAGGGGTCCCTATTTTTGACCCCGCCATCATCGTTTGTTTAGCTAAAATACAGAAAACTGCGCTTGAAAATGAGAATATGGCAAAAGTCCCTCAGAATATATACTGACCATAGACTGTATTCATAAATGGACATAGCTAACCTGCTAGCCACCACGTTACGATTACGAAGTGATCATGGGCGCGCTTCTGGCTTCTGGCTCCGATTCACTTTACATTGAAAAAATTGCCAACCCTCTCCCTGTAACTGCTGCAATTAGCCTAAAAATGTTTGTATCAACCCACTTTACATGATCCTGATGTTTATGTTTCACTATATTGTCCATAAATCAAGATATGAACATTAATAACAGACAAATCAGGCGCCTTCTTTCCCTGAGGTCGCTCCCACTAGTGTTAGCAACATGTTTGATTGACAGCATTGCTAAGCGCTCAGCTCCAAATTCTCTCCTAAAACTTCCAGCCTCGATGAGCTTCATTTGGAGCTGAACGCTGTGGGTGACGTCACACTCACTCAGACCACTTCTTTATACAGTCTGTGATACTGACCCACAAGTCGAGAATGGACAGCGCTCTTTTCACAATTTTATTTATACAAACATCCCAAACCGGGTGTGTCCCAGTTTTGAATTTTAAAAATTGTGGTCACTCTAAACCTGATAAAACTAGCAGGTTGTATAATATATTGTATGATTTCATGTATTTAAAACACCCATTGCCTTATAATTATCTACCAACAATCTTTTTTACATTTACAGAATAGTTTAAAACGAAAAGCAAATTTAAATCTGATACAAATGTGATATGGTAATGCTAGAAATGCCATTAGCCTGACCAGCTAACGTTGCATAGCTAAACATTGACACCCAAACGTCAAAGTCCACGAAGCTGTCACTATCCATTTATGGCCCTGACAACAGATTAGACACCTATACATCAACATCTATCGAATCCATACGGTCAGGAAACTGCTCATAAACTTATCTTAAACTGTCTGTAAAGTTTAGCATCTGAGAAGCAACAAATGAAACTCAACAGGTTAAAAAAAACACTGGTGAAGTAATGACACAGCGCTTCTTTCAAATGGGTGGTGCCAAATAGAATAGAAGTTACTGTTTGAAACATACAAGGCTAAAAGTGCAAAAAGTATTCAACAACGGAACGAATGATGATTACTTCCACTCATAATAATCTATAACTCAAAGTGCAATCTAGTTTTAGAATACATTGAGGAAATAATCGACGTGTGTTGGTAGCTGTCGAGGATTTGAACCAGCACACGCACGCTGAATGTGGGATGACTTTGGACAATAGACAAGTATGTCATCATTCAACCATTAACGTAACCGGAGTGGCAAGTTCATATACAGTAGATATTATGGTTATAAGCAAGTAATTAGGTTTCTAAAGAAGTCGTTAAATATAAGGCTGAAATGTGTGAGGCCAAATACCATCTAAAAAGGACCTGTTTGGAAATGTATGAGAGAATCTGATGTTTAAAATGCCAAAATGTACATGTTTTGAGCTGGTTTATGATTAAAAATGTGTACAAAGAGGCTGTTACCAGGTTTATACACATTAAAACTGTCTTTTTACCATTACAAAATAGACATAGTATGGTTCATTGTCAGTTTTGTTCAGTTAAAACCTGAAACATTCTTCCTGAAGATGTGAGAAGCCTTTATTTTGACAATGTTTAAATCCAGGCTCAAAACGGTTCTGTTTAGCTGCATGTGACTGAAAGGTTTTTACTCTGCACTTTTGTGTGATTATTTATATTTTGATTTGTTGTATTGTGATTTCAGTGTCTTTCTTATTCTGTAAAGCACTTTGAATTACCTTGTGTACTAACTGTGCTGTACAAATAAACGTCCTTTGCCTTGCATCAAAAAATAGTGTATTTTATGATAAAAATGTCATTTACACATTAAAAGTACATTTGCACATTTAAAGTAAGCTCGACAGGTTTACTCATTATCATAAACATTAAAATATTTCAAGATTATCTCATATTTTGGTTCAGATTCTTACAAAAACTAGTGTATTATATGATAGAGATGTCATTTTGCACATTAAACATTTTTAAAGTAAGCTTGATGGGCTCAGTCATTATCATAAACATTAAAATATTCCAAGATCCTCAATATTTTGGTTCAGATTCTTCCAAAAACTAATATATTATATGATACAGATGTCATTTTGCACATTAAAGGTACATTTGTTCATTTAAAGTAAGCTTGATAGCCCTACCTATTATCATAAACATTCAAATATTTCAAAAAATCCTCACCATTTTGGTTCAGATTCTTCCAATAACTAGTGTACCATATGATACAGATGTGATTTTGCACATTAAGCATATTTAAACCAAGCTTGACAGGCTTACCCATTAATATAAACATTAAAATGTTCCAAAATCCTCAACAATTTGTTTCAGATTCTTTCAAAAACAGTTCCCATGCCCTCCATCTGACATTTACACACCAATTTAACACAGTAAACCCAACCCTATCCAAGTTGTGCATCTAGCCCTACTACTGCTGCTACTCAACCCCAATTAGCCAAAACACACAAAAAGTTGAAACGCAGCTTATAAAAACAGATGTGACAGATGATAATGCGCTGCAGAAACACATGGATTTGTCCTAAACAGGAGCAGGCTGCGTTTACCCCGCGATCCTCCCGCATCGACCCGAGCTGCTTCTTGCACAACACACACAGACACACACAGACACACACCGACACACACCGACACACACAGACACACACAGACACACACACACAGACACAGACACACAGTATGTCACGTCCTGTCAGACTCACATTCTGCTTTTGGACACGCGTTTGTGTGTTAAATACCTGTGTAGTGAGCACATGTCCAGCAGCACGCCACTTCCACAGCTCCCAAGGCCTCTGTGTGTGTGTGCTAAGTGTGTGCTAACTGTGTGAACCAGGCTAACTTCAACGGCTAGCTCATGACGTTAGCCTAGCACACATACCCGTTAGGCTAGCCGTTAGCTTAGCATGCTACTTACGTTTCCCTGTTGATCCGCGAATCCAATCCTGACTTCGTCCCGGGTGTTGCTCGATAGTGAAGAAGAGTCTTTGTCCTACCTGTCCTCGAAGCTAACGCTAGCCAGCTAACTACGTTGTGTTTCCTTATTTGACAAAAATAATCGCGATTGGCCTCAGATGAGCGGCGATAATTCCTTTCTCGGTGGTCCCCTGGTTGGATAGCGTTGATTTTTACGCATGGTTGACGCCAGTTCTGTCCCTCACATTAAACGCAGGCAATTCCGATCGCTCCGAAACAAATAAACACAATTGGTGATATTATAAAACAGTGACAATTCTAGCACTTTCGTCCATTGAAAGGCCAGAGCTTTCCTTCGACTTTGGGTGCTGAACAAGAGGAGGTGCTATTTTTGGCATAAGCTCTCTGATTGGTCAGGACTGGGAGGCAAAACGGCACGTAATTGGCTAAACTGGCTGTCAATTAGCTCTGCCCCTGCCCGGATCCGCTCTGTGATTGGTCCGTTCTCAGATATATGTAATGTATTGGATCTTTTGGACGCACTCGTTACAAAACCAGCGCAACCAACGCAGGAAGGAGTCATTCTTAAAATCTACGTTTTTTTCCTTCTCTGTGTAAATACAAGAGCAAATCAGTGACTCCCGAGGTTTACATATACATAACTTAAATGATTTAAGGTAAAGATATGTGCAATGCAATTTAAATTAAAAAAAATAAAAATAAAAATAAATAAATATTTAAATAAATAATAAACGTATGTAGGAAATGCGATTTAATGTTTTAAAAAAATGTAGATAAAAAATTTTAAAAACTTAAATAAATAATAAATGTATGTAGGGAATGCAATTTAAAGTAAAAAAAAAATAAATAAATAATTAAATTTTAAAAAACGTAAAAAAAAAATGTATGTAGGGAATGCAATTTAAAGTAAAAAAAAAAAAAAAAAAATTAATTTTAAAAAAAACAAACTAAAAAAAAAAAATGTAAATAGATAGGGAATGCATTTAAAGTGTAGGCCAAAAAATTTAAAGTAAAAAAACAAAAAAAAAAAAACAACTTAAATAAATAAGTAATACTAATATAAATAATAAATAATATATATATATAGGGAATGCAATTTAAAGTAAAAAAAACCCAATAAATAAATAAAAAAATAAAAAAAGAAAGAAAGAATATATAGGGAATGCAATAAAGTAAAATATAAAAAATAAAAATAATAATAATAATAATAATAATAATAATAATAATAATAATAATAATAATAGAATAGAAATAATAATGTATGTAAAAATTAAAAATAAAAATAAAAAAGTTTAATAAAATTAAAAGCTAAGCAGGGATGGACAGACTTCCCTCACCCCAGGCACTTCCTCTTCCAACAAAACAAATGATCGATTGTTATTTTTATTCTGAAGAAGCTTAATAACATTTAATTTTGAGTTTAGTTCCTGGTTTGAGGAAATTATTCTGACAATTTTCTGATTGTACAGCAGCTTATTGTTTAGTGGAACTGGAAACACAGAGTAAATATCAGAGTTTTTACGACGTTGTGTCCTTTGGCAAGACACTTTGTCGTCAGCGATGGAACATAACAAAGTAAAAGTAGTAAAGTACTTAAGTAAAACATTTTATGTCTCTGTAGTGTGGATACTTTTTACTTTTACTTGAGTACATTTGACACCAGTATCTGTACTTTCTACTGCACTACATTTTTGAACAGGACTGAAAAGTAAAAGTATTTTTTATGATAGTTTGAGACCTGCTGAAAAGTCTGAGAGTTTTTTTTAACACGTCATAATTTGAGCAAGAAAAATAAACAAATACGAAAATATCTATTGTTTCTCTTGAATAAAATTCCCAAATCTTTATCAAAATCAATGCACTTGAAGACCTCACAATTATGAAATACGTTTACTTTTTACTCTTTAAGTACGTTTTGAAATACTTTTACTTAAATAGATTTTTCACGTGATACTTTTACTTTTCCGTGAGTATTTTTTGCCTGTGTATTTGGACAGCGTGGCCCAAAAGTCACTGACAGTTGAAAAAAACTCATAATTCTTTTGTTTCTAAATATTTTTCTTTTATTTTTTTCAGAGCATTTAGAACGACTCTTCCCACATTAATCTGAGCAAATACAGCACCGAGGAACAAACCCTCATTGTACAGTGGTACTTTGAGTCACATGGGTCAAATTCAAAAACCCAGCGGTGTTACCGTCGACATTTTAATACCAGAGATGCCCCGAGTGTAAATACCATTAAAGGAATAATAAGTGTTTTTTCACAGACAGGGGGCAGTATGTGATCTCCACAGACCTGACTAGTCCTGATTTGATCCTGTGGGTCTATCTTAAAGAAAAGGTGTTTGTGAATAAACCTCAGACAATAAACGACTTAAAACGTAATATCAGGATTAAAAAAGAGAAAATTTGGTCATTTTTACTTCCCCTAGTTTAAGTCGTGATAAGTTCAAGTGTAAGTGAACAATTATAACCGTTTATATTGCCAAAAATCTGGGAAGGTTCAGTTTATCTACTGCTAAAATTTGGTGAGTTTAACTTAAGAATTAAAGGATTTTTACTTAAGTTACACAACTACTGAATTTAAAAGTGTCAGTGACTTTTGGGCCACCCTGTATTTTTACTTAACTGAAAACTTCTTCCAGCTCTGTAAAATCCACAGCCGTCGCTCGTTCCTCGTCGCTGTGTAAGTTTGGAGACATTCACACAGATACAGTGTCTTTATCCCTCGTCATTTTGCGGCGTTATCCTCGGATTAAACTCGATTCTTATTAATGAAAAGCTCCTGATGTCCGAGAGAGCGCCCCCTGGGGAAAGGCCCGGGTGAGACGCAGTTTCGAGCAGAAGGTCACATATCACAAGTGTTTTTTAATTTCCCAAGACGAGGGATTATCTCCGTCAGAATCTGATCATCAGAGTCTGATTTGAGATGTTCAACTGCAGCTTATCCCAAATATGAAGGTTTTTGTCCACGCTCCCTAAATCCTCCAATCCAAACACGGAAAAGAGAAAAAAAAGACTTTAACACAGAGAGAAAGAGAGACGGAGAGATAAAACACTTAAACACAGAGAGAAAGAGAGAGACAGAGAAATAAAACACTTAAACACAGAGAGAAAGAGAGAGACGGAGAGATAAAACACTTAAACACAGAGAGAAAGAGAGAGACGGAGAGATAAAACACTTTAACACAGAGAGAAAGAGAGAGACAGAGAGATAAAACACTTAAACACAGAGAGAAAGAGAGAGACAGAGAGATAAAACACTTAAACACAGAGAGAAAGAGAGAGACAGAGAGGTAAAACACTTTAACACAGAGAGAAAGAGAGAGACGGAGAGATAAAACACTTAAACACAGAGAGAAAGAGAGAGACAGAGAGATAAAACACTTAAACACAGAGAGAAAGAGAGAGACAGAGAGATAAAACACTTAAACACAGAGAGAAAGAGAGAGACAGAGAGATAAAAACACAGAGAGAAAGAGAGAGAGAGAGAGAGAGACAGAGAGATATAAACACTTAGATAGATAGAGAGAGAGAGAGAGAGAGAGAGATAAAACACTTAAAGACAGAGATAGAGAGAGAGAGACGGAGGGAGATAGAAGACAGATAAACACAGAGAGAAAGAGAGAGAGACAGAGAGATAAAAGACTTAACACAGAGAGAGAACAGAGATAGAGAGATAGATAGATGGATGATGGATAGATAGATAGATAGATAGATAGATTCATTCACTTTTACACTTGATCAGAGCAGCTCAAACTCAAAGCTCCACTGTGGAACTTTCCTGGTGGAGGAGGCCCGTCTCCATGGAGACAGAGATGGATCATATACACATGGACACACATCGACAGTGAGCAGTGTGAAACCACCAGGCCACGTCACAGGTCAGATCTGTGGAGCGGCGTCCCTCCTCACTCACAAATGTCTGTTTTTCATGATCTTTAGCAACAAAAACAGCTGCAACTGAATAAATAAGATAAAAAAAACAACTTTATGTCAAACTGTGAAACCATAGAGACAAGATCCTCCACCAGAAAAGTTACACGGTGCAACTTTAACTGATCAGTGCACATTTTTGAAGTTTTCTGTGAAGAACGAAGGGAAATGTGCTGCTTCTTTTTCTCCTCTGAGAGCCGGCGTTACGGTCTTACACGGCTCAGAGGAGTAAATTAAAAAACAGTTTTGTCTAATCTCCCGTCCCGCGAACAAGTGGCCCACCAGAGCGCTCCCAAATCTGCCCCCGCCCCGAGTGTTTACAGGGATAAGACGGCTTAAAGACACCCAATCTCAGATGAACAGGACGGAGATGTACCCCAGGAGGGGCGGAGGGAGGGGCGCAGGGCCGCGATCGTGTCCCATCTGAGGAGGGGTCTGCTGGGGGACGACACTCTCATTTTCAGCCTGTCCCGGGACATCTGGGTCACGTCATTAAGTCCAATCTTCTGCTTGTTCATTCGCAGCTTACACAGATTAAGACCGAGAGGAACACGAGGGAAAACAAGGATTTAAACGAGACGTGGGCAGGTTCGAGTAAAGAAACACGAGGCCTGAGAGAGAACCTTAAAGAGGACGTGTGACATGAGACAGAACCTTAAAGAGGACGTGTGACATGAGACAGAACCTTAAAGAGACGAGTGACATGAGACAGAACCTTAAAGAGGACGTGTGACATGAGACAGAACCTTAAAGAGGACGAGTGACAGAGAGACAGAACCTTAAAGAGGACGTGTGACAGAGACAGAACCTTAAAGAGGACGTGTGTGACATGAGACAGAACCTTAAAGAGGACGTGTGACAGACAGACAGAACCTAAAGAGGACGTGTGACATGAGACAGAACCTTAAAGAGGACGTGTGACATGAGACAGAACCTTAAAGAGGACGTGTGACATGAGACAGAACCTTAAAGAGGACGTGTGACATGAGACAGTGACGTGAGACAGAACCTTAAAGAGGACGTGTGACATGAGACAGAACCTTAAAGAGGACGTGTGACATGAGACAGAACCTTAAAGAGGACGTGTGACAGAGACAGAACCTTAAAGAAAGAGGACGTGTGACATGAGACAGAACCTTAAAGAGGACGTGTGACATGAGACAGAACCTTAAAGAGGACGTGTGACATGAGACAGAACCTTAAAGAGGACGTGTGACAGAGACAGAACCTTAAAGAGGACGTGTGACAGAGACAGAACCTTAAAGAGGACGTGTGACATGAGACAGAACCTTAAAGAGGACGTGTGACAGAGGCAGCAGAACCTTAAAGAGGACGTTGTGACGTGAGACAGAACCTTAAAGAGGACGTGTGACAGAGACAGAACCTTAAAGAGGACGTGTGTGACAGAGAGACAGAACCTTAAAGAGGACGTGTGACAGAGACAGAACCTTAAAGAGGACGTGTGACACAGGGACAGAACCTTAAAGAGGACGTGTGACATGAGACAGAACCTTAAAGAGGACGTGTGACATGAGACAGAACCTTAAAGAGGACGTGTGACATGAGACAGAACCTTAAAGAGGACGTGTGACATGAGACAGAACCTTAAAGAGGACGTGTGACATGAGACAGAACCTTAAAGAGGACGTGTGACAGGGACAGAACCTTAAAGAGGACGTGTGACAGAGACAGAACCTTAAAGAGGACGTGTGACACAGGGACAGAACCTTAAAGAGGACGTGTGACATGAGACAGAACCTTAAAGAGGACGTGTGACATGAGACAGAACCTTAAAAGAGGACGTGTGACATGAGACAGAACCTTAAAGAGGACGTGTGACGCAGGGACAGAACCTTAAAAGGTGACGTGTGACGTGAGACAGAACCTTAAAGAGGACGTGTGACATGAGAGACAGAACCTTAAAGAGGACGTGTGACAGAGACAGACTTAAAGAGGACGTGTGACATGAGACAGAACCTTAAAGAGGACGTGTGACATGAGACAGAACCTTAAAGAGGACGTGTGACAGGAGACAGAACCTTAAAGAGGACGTGTGACTTAAAGACAGAGACAGAACCTTAAAGAGGACGTGTGACAGGGACAGAACCTTAAAGAGACGTGTGTGTGAGACAGAACCTTAAAGAGGACGTGTGACAGAGACAGAACCTTAAAGAGGACGTGTGACAGAGACAGAACCTTAAAGAGGACGTGTGACAGAGACAGAACCTTAAAGAGGACGTGTGACAGAGACAGAACCTTAAAGAGGACGTGTGACAGAGACAGAACCTTAAAGACAGACGACGTGTGACAGAGACAGAACCTTAAAGAGGACGTGTGACAGAGACAGAACCTTAAAGAGGACGTGTGACAGAGACAGAACCTTAAAGAGGACGTGTGACATGAGACAGACAGAACCTTAAAGAGGGACGTGTGACATGAGACAGAACCTTAAAGAGGACGTGTGACATGGAGACAGAACTTTAAGAGGAGGACGTGTGACGTGAGACAGAGACAGAACCTTAAAGAGGACGTGTGACAGAGACAGAACCTTAAGAGGACGGACGTGTGACATGAGACAGAACCTTAAAGAGGACGTGTGACAGGGAGAGACAGAACCTTAAAGAGGACGTGTGACATGAGACAGAACCTTAAAGAGGACGTGTGACAGAGACAGAACCTTAAAGAGGACGTGTGTGACACCTTAAAGAGACAGAACAGAACCTTAAAGAGGACGTGTGACATGAGACAGAACCTTAAAAGAGGACGTGAACCTTAAAGAGGACGTGTGACATGAGACAGAACCTTAAAGAGGACGTGTGACAGAGACAGAACCTTAAAGAGGACGTGTGACAGAGACAGAACCTTAAAGAGGACGTGTGACAGAGACAGAACCTTAAAGAGGACGTGTGACAGAGTGAACCAGAGACAGAGACAGAACCTTAAGAGGACGTGTGACAGAGACAGAACCTTAAAGAGGACGTGTGACATGAGACAGACCTTAAAGAGGACGTGTGACAGAGACAGAACCTTAAAAGAGGACGTGTGACAGAGACAGAACCTTAAAGAGGACGTGTGACAGAGACAAAGAGACGTGTGGACGTGTGGACGTGAGACAGAACCTTAAAGAGGACGTGTGACAGAGACAGAACCTTAAAGAGGACGTGTGACAGAGACAGAACCTTAAAGAGGACGTGTGACATGACAGAACCTTAAAGAGGACGTGTGACAGAGACCTTAAAGAGGACGTGTGACAGAGACAGAACCTAAAGAGGACGTGTGACAGAGACAGAACCTTAAAGAGGACGTGTGACATGAGACAGAACCTTAAAGAGGACGTGTGACAGAGACAGAACCTTAAAGAGGACGTGTGACAGAGACAGAACCTTAAAGAGGACGTGTGAGAGACACAGAACCTTAAAGAGGACGTGTGACATGAGACAGAACCTGAGACAGAAAGAGGACGTGTGACATGAGACAGAACCTTAAAGAGGACGTGTGACAGGGACAGAACCTTAAAGAGGACGTGTGACGTGAGACAGAACCTTAAAGAGGACGTGTGACGTGAGACAGAACCTTAAAGAGGACGTGTGACGTGAGACAGAACCTTAAAGAGGACGTGTGACATGAGACAGAACCTTAAAGAGGACGTGTGACAGAGACAGAACCTTAAAGAGGACGTGTGACATGAGACAGAACCTTAAGAGACAGAACGTGTGACGTGTGACAGAGACAGAACCTTAAAGAGGACGTGTGACATGAGACAGAACCTTAAAGAGGACGTGTGACATGAGACAGAACCTTAAAGAGGACGTGTGACATGAGACAGAACCTTAAGAGAGGACGTGTGACATGAGACAGAACCTTAAAGAGGACGTGTGACAGAGACAGAACCTTAAAGAGGACGTGTGACGTGTGACATGAGACAGAACCTTAAAGAGGACGTGTGACAGAGACAGAACCTTAAAGAGGACGTGTGACATGAGACAGAACCTTAAAGAGGACGTGTGACAGAGACAGAACCTTAAAGAGGACGTGTGACAGAGACAGAACCTTAAAGAGGACGTGTGACATGAGACAGAACCTTAAAGAGGACGTGTGACAGAGACAGAACCTTAAAGAGGACGTGTGACAGAGACAGAACCTTAAAGAGGACGTGAGACAGAACAGAGGACAGAACCTTAAAGAGGACGTGTGACAGAGACAGAACCTAAAGAGGACGTGTGACATGAGACAGAACCTTAAAGAGGACGTGTGACAGAGACAGAACCTTAAAGAGGACGTGTGACAGAGACAGAACCTTAAAGAGGACGTGTGACAGAGACAGAACCTTAAAGAGGACGTGTGACGCTGTTTTCTGATCTGTTCTAATGTTTCCTCGTCACAAACAGACCTGGAGTTGTGTTTTTTTGTTTCATTCTCACATGTTTAACACACAAACCTGCAGATTTAGACTGAAAACACTCTGTTCCACCTTGTGATGTCATCATGTGGTGATACAGGAAGTGCTCCGCTGTGTGTTTTAAACTCCACACACCTTCATTTCTAGAATCATTTGGATCATTTCAGCTCTGGAACTGTCAATCTCTACCAAACTAAAGGTTAAAGTCGCTGTTAAAACCTGTTGAAAACTACCACTTCATGACATCACAAGGTGGAACAGAGCGTTTGGAGCTTTGAAGATGTTACTCAAACATGTGTGAATGAAACAAAACACAACTCCAGGTCTGTTTTTGAGGAGGGAACAGCCTTAAAACGCTACAAAAGTCAATATAAAACCTTAAAGTCTGTGTGAAATAAGAAGAATTGTGACGTCGCCACAGTGACGTCACCCCCTCACACAAACTCTCACCTTCTACTAAAAATGTATTTTTGACCTATTTTTGAAAGTTTACGTGTGATTTCAGACGATCTCAGTGTTTCCACAAACTGCACGAATTTCTTTTGCAGATTAGGTTAAAAATGTCAAAATCACAACTAAAAAACACTAAAACTGAACTTCTGTAAGGATTTAAACTCACAAAAACTACCCTGAAGTCATTTACAAGCAGGTAATTACTCATTTAGCGCAGTTAATTATATTTAAAATAAAAAATATAACAAAACAAAAGACATTACTGCACAATATGAAGAATAAACTCATCTTAAAGTCACTAAGAAGCAGTAAGTCTGTTGTCATGGCTCCCTCTAGTGGCAGAGTCAAGTCTTTACAAAAAATATTTAAAAATTCCAGACAGTGACCAGGAGGGGGCGGTGTTTAACAAGGCATAGAACCACAAGAAACAACACAAATGGGATTTTTAAAGGTTTTTTTTGTCAAACCCATTTTGTTTCAGAGGTAAATGTAGCCTGCAGGGTCAGATCAATGAGATTAGGAGCTTCTTTTTTATTTTACTGAGACAGAAAAGAGGATTTTAACTGTTATTCTTCACAAAAAATGGAAAACACTCCAACGAAAAGCGAAACTGGAGACTTTAGAGACACAATCACAGTTTAATAATGTGCTAACAGACTTTTACACAGACCTGCTCCTGTTTTAATGTTTTTAATGCTTTAAATTGACTTTTATACTTGTTTTTGTCTGTTTTCTCTGCTTGTGTTATATTTTAAACAGAATCATGAAAAAGTGTCTCATCTGTACAAACATTTTAGTAAAAACCTGCACATAATGATGTTTATATGTGTTTGGACTGTGGGAAACACTGAACTGGACGTGGAGACTTTTGTTGTATTTTCCTCTTAATGTTAATGATGAACTGATAATAAATAAATAAATAAAATAATAATATTAAATAAAATAATTGTAATGAAATGTGTGTTTTTTTTAAAGTGAGTTTTACCTGCTCAGGGAAAGTCACAGCGGCTCAATCTGGTACAAATCATCTTTTCTTTTGTGAGATTAATGAATTTGTACCTGGTCCCAGACAAATAAAGAATGAAGAAAAAATACATGAATAAATAAATAAAATGAAATAAAACTAAACTAAACTAAACTAAACTAATAAAAACTAAACTAAACTAAACTAAAACTAAACTAAACTAAACTAATAATAAATAAAATAAATATAAATAAATAAATAAATAGAAATAAAACTAAACTAAATAACTAATAAATAAATAAATAAAAATAAATAAATAGAACTAAAACCAAAACTAAACTAAATAAATGAATAAATAAAAATAAAATACAATGCACTAAAACCAAACTAAACTAAACTAAATTAAACAAATAAATAAAATAAATGAATGAATAAATAAAATAAAATAAAATAAATAAAATAAAATAAAAATAAAATAAAATAAAATAAAATAAAATAAATAAAATAAAAATAAAAAAAAATAAAATAAACTAAACTAAAAACTAAACTAAACTAAACTAAACTAAATAAAACTAAATAAAAAAATAAATAATAAAAGGTAAGGTAAAGTAAACATGATCTCATTCTGTTTTTTCTCCACTTAATTTATAAAAATATCTTCAGACCATTAGGACATTGGGGAAAAACTGTTGGTAATACTTTTCAAAAACATTGTCTTCCTGGCGCTGAACCTTTTTTCCAGATCATCCAGAACAGACAAACCTTTTTCTTTGTGCTTTCTGAATCTCTTTGCTGTTGTTGCCAGATATTCGCGCGTGTTTCCTGGATTTGCTTCTTCTTAAAAACTCTGCTCCAGGTGAGGCTCGAACTCACAACCTCGGCATGGCTCTGCAGACACTGTCGTATAAGTACCGCGCGCTAACCGATTGCGCCACTGGAGCTTCAGTGAGTGCGGCCTGGAAAAACGCTTTACGAGCGTCACCTGTGCGGAAAAGTGCGCATCTACGGGTCCCGAGAGGAGCTGAAAGTAGAGAGAGAGAAGGATTTAAGTCTCTGCAGAGGTTAAAGAGGCGGAGGGTTTTTAGTTTGAGGAAAGAAAAGATCAGGAGCAAAAGAAACGGAAGCTGAGGCGTTCAAGGACAAGCAACAGTGTATGTTTTGTTTATTTGTTTGTTTATATGTTTGTGTTTTTTTTTTGTGTGTTTTTTTTTGCTTTGTTTTTTGTTTTCAGTAGGGTTTTTTTTTTCGTTTATTTGTTTGTTTTTTTGCTTTGTTCCTTTGGTGTTTTTTTTTTTTTGTTTTTTTTTTTTGTTTTTTTGCTTTTTAATTTTTATTAGTTTTTGGGGTTTTCTTTGTTTTTTTTTTTTTTTTTGCTTTTATTAGTCTTTTGTTTTGTTTTTTGCTTTGTATTTATTAGTTTTTTTTATTTATTTATGTATTTATTTATTATGTATTTACTTAATATAATATGTAATTAAGAAAAGCTAAACTTAGGTTAAAACGTCAAATTTTAATTCCAAATCAACTAACTTTTCATTTTTAGAGATGCACTAAGTCACTTTTCAGTTGTTTTACAGCTGTGACCGGCTCAGAACGAGCTGAAAATCAGATCATCTGTGGTTCTGTCTGTTTTAAGTCACAATGTAAAGATCATATTAAAGACGCTGAGGTTTTTTAGCATCAGAAGAGAAAAGACCAGCTGAATTGTTCAAGGACAAGCTTTTTTTTTTTTTTTTTTTTTTTTTTAATGCGTTTTGTTTTGTTATTTATTTATTTTTGTTTATGTTTGTTTTTCATTTTTTTTTTTTTTTTATTTTTTTAGTTGTATTTTTTTGTTTTTATTATTATTTTTTGTTTGGTTTTAATTGTTCTTTTTTTTTTTTTTTAAGTTTAAATATGCAAAGTTTTGACATAAGTTTGGCTTTTTATGGCATATTAAGTTAAAACGTAAATGTTCAGTTACAGACCCACTCCTTGTTCTCATTTTTAAAGATGCACTACGTCACTTTCCTGGAGCGTTTCTTCTCAGAGATGCTGCTGTTTGACCTCGACGCTCCACGACCTTAAGCCCGAGTCACGTCTGTTCACATCAAAGTCCCTGATGCTGTGATGTCGTCGGCTCGTCTCCATGGAAACAGAGAACTTTAATGACACACTGTAAAACAAAACAAGTACAAACAGTTCTGAGGAGAAGACGGTCGAGTCGGGGCCTTGGAGAGGGAGTTTTGGTGCGAGTTGTGTTTCCAGGCTCCAGGCTCGACTCCGCGAGACAAATAGAGTCAAATAGAGTCAAATAAAATCTACGTCTGGATCATAGATGTATTTGTACTTCTCAGCGATTCATAAAAAGATGTTTTGTAATTCTGTGAGATGAGGCTGAAGCATAAACGCAACACGCCTGGAACCGACCCGCAACCGACCCGCAACCGAACCACAACCGAACCGCAACCGACCCGCAACCGACCCGCAACCGACCCGCAACCGACCTGCAACCGACCGCAACTGACCGCAACCGACCCCAGAGCTGGAGACGAGGCCACAGTTCACCTTTAAACTGTTTTATTTGTACCAGTGTAACTTGAAGAAGCATCATCGACTCTGGCTCCAATTCACTTTCTATTGAAAAACTGTGTCTCCTCCCTCCAGGGCCGGTTCAGCCTATAGGCAGACTAAGCAGCTGCTGAGGGCCCCAAGGCCAGCAGGGGGCCCCCAAGAGCTCATAAATTTGTATTGAAAATAATATATCAAGTTTTATTGTTCACAGGGCTTGTGTGTTTACAGCAGCCTAAAGATCCTTTTAAAACAATCACATTTCTTTTATATTTCGTAGAAAAATATCTGCTCCTGCTACATTTGTTTTTGAGTCGGGCAGAGGTGAAGCAGCTCTGAGTTTACACCAGAGCGAGGACCTTTATTATGTCAATTTAACCCCACTGTCGCAACTGGAACTGAATGTGTCAAATGTGAATCACCAATATCTGAGCCAGGAGGGGCCCCAGAGACACATTCAGCTTAGGGCCCCTGAAAACTAGAGCTGGCCCTGTCAGGATGTCAGACTGACGGAGGAAGCACCTAGAAAAAAACAAAACTAACAAAAAAATACTATAAAATTTCCCCAAACACCAAAAAGCGATGTGAAAATGCAAAAAAAAAAAAAAGGTGATTAGCCTGTTTAATTTTGCCTCTTTTTTTTTTTTTTTGCCTTTCCCCCCTATCCATTGTTGAGTCCAGAGTTGAGTTCTTTTTTTTCTTTTTAAAATTTTTTTTGTTATTTTTAGTTCAGTTTTTTTTTTTTTTTTTTTTTATTTGAGTTAAATTTTGAGTTAAATTTTTTTTTTATTTTTTTTTTTTTTGTCATTTAGAGGTTTTTTGGTTTTGTTTTTTAAATTGTGAGCTCATTTTTTCTTTATAGTGTCCCCTCTCTCTGTCCCTGCTGCTGTCAGACTCATGTTGGTCTTAAATGTTCGCATTAACCCTCTACATGATCCTGGGGTTTTTATTTCACTCTTTTGTCTTTTAAATCAAGATCTGAACATTAATAACAGACAAATCAGGCATTTTCTTTCCCTGAGGTCGCTCCAGTTAGCGTTAGCAACAGGTTTGATTGACACAGACACTAAATCCACAAAAGCTTCATACATTTTTGGGGAACATAAAGATATTATGAGGTGTTTTATGATCTCTGTTGGATAAAAGCCTTCGCCCCGAGGAAGACACCGTCCTTTTTCAACAAACAGCTTTTGTCCTGTAGCTAACGAATCATGTTCTTCCGTCCTCGTTTTCAGATTTGACCGTCGCACACAGCCTTTGCAGGAGCCTATTTTCATCCATCCATCACAGAACTGCGCCGTGCTGCTCCAAACATGTCAGAGCTGTTTGTTGCAACAGGAGGTCTCACTCTGTCAGAAAAACACACTGTTCCTTCAGGGCACAGTACACTTCCAGGAACATGAATTATCCTCAAATCACGTCTCATTTTTCAGCTCGGTCAAAATGGAGCATCTGTCGTCGGGTTATTTCGCAGCTGGACTCGGCAGCTGTGCCTGGTTTTCATCTCGAGACAAACTGCAACACGAAAATATGTTTCAGAAATTTACAGAGAAGGTAAAAAGACGAGAGAAGAGAAGGACGATGTTTAAACCAGAGCTACACCAGGACACGGCCACGTCTGGTTATTAGCCATATTTTGTCCTTTATCTGCTACTACTACTACTACTACTACTGCTACTGCTACTGCTACTACTGCTACTACTGCTACTTCTACTACTACTACTATTTACTACAACTTCACTAAGACTACCCGTGTAGCTCATACTGCTACTACTAGAACTACTACTACGACTACTACTGTGAAACTACGACTACTACGACTACTAGGCTACTGCTACTACTGCTACTGCTACTGCTAGCACTACTGCTACTACTACTACTACTACTACTACTGCTACTACTACTACTACGACTAGGACCGGGACTACGACTACTACTGAGTGGACTACTACTACTAGGACTACTACTACAACTACTACGACTACTACTAGACGCAGACTACTGCTACTGCTACTACTACTACTACTACTGCTACTACTACTACTACTACTGCTACTGCTACTACTGCTACGGGACTGCTACTACTACTACTACTACTACTACTACTGCAGACGGCTATAGAGAGCAGACGGGACTACTACGCAGACTAGGACAACTACGACTACTACTACAACTACGGACTACTACGACTACTACTGCTACTACTACTACGCACTACTAGAGGCTACTATAGAGAGCTACTACTACCTGCTACTACCCCTAGCTACTACTACTACTACTACTACTGCTACTACTACTACTACTACGACTAGGACAACTACGACTACTACAGACGACTACTATAGAGCTACTACTACTTCGAGTTTATTTCTATAGCACATTTATAACTTCACCAAGATCTCCTGTGTAGCTCGTATTAAATACCAGGGAGAAGAGGTGAGTTTTCAGTCTGGTGTGAAACTGCCGTAAAGACTGAGAGGATCTGACAGGCAGAGGGCGCTGCAGACAGGACCTCTAGGGCTCCGTCACCTCTGGTTTTGAGCCTGGCTTTGAGCACGACCCTGACCTCTGACCTCAGGGCTCTGGGTGGAGTGTAGGACTGCAGTAACGACAACAGATAAAGAGGAATCAGAGTGCAGACAGGACCCATAGAGAAGACGGGACCCATAGAGCGCAGACGGGACCCATAAAGCGCAGCCGGGACCCATAGAGAGCAGACGGGACCCATAGAGAGCAGACAGGACCCATAGAGCGCAGACGGGACCCATAGAGAGCAGACGGGACCCATAGAGCGCAGACGGGACCCGTAGAGAGCAGACGGGACCTGTAGAGAGCAGACGGGACCCATGGAGCGCAGACAGGACCTGTAGAGAGCAGACATTTTAACACAACATTTTGAACTGACCTGATATGAAACCGGAGCTGGTGCATGTTACAAATGTGTGAATTACTTTTTTCCAAAATCTACTACTGATGTTGTTTCTCCTGAAAGTCAAAATCATCAGTTTAAATGTTAATCGTGATTATTCAGGTCCAAAAAAATGTTAAGGTTTGAATAATAACACTGACATCTGAGAATTCACTTCAGTTCAATCTGTTCTTCAAAAAAAACAACAAAAGTGACATTTTTACTGGCTGTTTTTGGAACATTAAGTTCACTTTGTCATTCAGAAAGTTTGATTTCATAACGTCACAAACTCCAGAGGAACGAGAGACGCCGAGGACGTCACCGTTTTCTGTGTCAATAATTGTGAATAAATGTCAAAGTTCAGACGTTACACAAACTGAGTCTTGAGCTTTAAGCCGAGTTAGAATGTTGTGAACTCATCAAAAACAGACGTTTGAGTAATCCTGCATTATTAATCTGCACGTTTCCAAAGCTCAAAACACTCTGTTCCACCTTGTGATGTCATCAAGTGGCAGTTTTTACAAGTTTTTGCAAGTTTTTTTTACAAGTGAACAGCTCCTTTTACCTTTAGTTCAGTCGAGATCGACAATTCCAGGGGCTGAAATCCTCCAAATGATTCTAGTGAAGGTTTAAAAACACAGCGGAGCACTTCCTGTATCACCACATGATGACATCACAAGGTGGAACAGAGTGTTTTCAGTTTGAGAGAAGAACTCGGCGTAAATCTGCAGGTTTGTTTGTGTGAATGAAACAAAAAAAAAACCACAACTCCAGGTCTGTCTGTGATGAGGAAACGACATTAGAACAAATTATAACAAATATTAAACAATTATTTACAGTTAGGTCTGTTGCCACGGCGATTAACAATTTAAAACATAAATATCATGTTTTTAATGGTGAAAAGTCGACAAATCAGGCTTTTAACAGGAAGCAGAGCAGCTCCAACTCACGGGAAACAAAAACCAGCAGGAATCCAAATGAAACTACGGAAAAACACAGAGTTATTGAAGTTCGGATTTTATTTTGATTTTCAGCATATTCATAACTCAACACAAGACGAACAGCAACAAGAACAGAATCATCTGAAGGAAAGACGAGAACAGCCACGACACTTCTCCAGGCTCCTCCCGAACAAACGTCTGAACCAGGAAGTGACCCGCGCAGGGGAGGAAGTGCATCAGGTCTACGCCTCAGAACGCTGCCGTTTCACACACGCCTCCAGTTACATCACGACATATTTTGTCTGTTTTTTTGCTGGAGAGAAGTGCCACAGTTTCACAGACGGAGGAACCAGTCGACCAGGAACTTTACAATTTTACTGCCTTTTATTTTGAAAGAGCGCTGGAAGAAGTACTTGTACTTAAGTAAAAGTACAGATACCAGGGCAAAAAATACTCAAGTAAAGGTAAAAGTATCACATGTCTGCGTAAGTAAAAATATTAAATGTACTTAGGGTAAAAAGTAAAAGTATTTCAGGCAGATTTTGAGGTTTTATAAGTTTGTTCAATGGAAACAAATGAATCAATCGTTTCTTTTTATGCTGAAACTCTGGATGTTTCAGCAGGTCTCACACGATAATAAAAAATACTTTTACTTTTCAGTCCTGTCTGTTCAAAAATGTAGTACAGATACTGCTCTCAAATGTAGTGAAGTAAAAGTAAAAGTATCCACACTACAGATACTGAAAATGTGCAGTACTTTACTACTTTTGTTACATCCAGCTCTGATTATTATTAATATACGACATAAAAACCGTCGCCAGTCACTTTCTGCTTATGCAAAGTGGGTTAAAGTGTCTTGCCCAAGGACACAGCAGCAGTAGAACCTCCAACTTTAAACTTCACGTTCCCTCGTCCCCTGATTCCGCCGTCTGTGAGATACATTTTAGGGCCATGTACAATCCGCCATAGAAAGAGAAGGAATGAGCAATTTACATCGTCATGACAACCGTATATTACAGAATGGAGCTTTATTAACACGTGAGATTAGCTTTTACGATATTATCATTAAAAAAAGAGCTCGCTGGCATGTTTTTGTCATAGGCTGTGAGGGCGCTTCATTTTTTGTCTCGTTAATGTCGTCTTCTTCTTCTTCTTTGACAAATTAAACACCCAGCGCCCCCAAATATGTAGTAAAAATAACTCAATTTACCAAGTTACTGTATATATAGTTTGCAAACTGACTTTTTTGCCTGTTGTTTTAAACTTTTTTCACTTTCCCAACAAGTTAGGAATTCAGAGTGTACATGTTTAAAAGGTGCACTGTGTAACTTTCCTCAAGGGTCTCGTCTCCATGGAGATGTTATTGCTTTGCCTGGAATGTTTCACAATAATTTATCTTGAGTTACGCAGGTCGACTGTGTAAAAAAAAGTGGACGTCACCCACAGCGTTCAGCTCCAGCTAAGCTAATCGAGGCTAGCAGTTATAGCGCCTAATTTGAAGCTGAATTTCGATCACGAGTGTCATAGCAACAGAAGAGCCAATCCGGAGCGAGGCTGCTGAAGGTAACGCCCCTTCCCGCTGCGCTTAGCAACAGTGTCAATCAAACCTGTTGCTAACGCTAACGGGAGTGACGTCGGGGGAAAGAAGGCGCCTGATTCGTCTGTTATTAATCTTGATTTACAGACATGAACATTTAAGTTACAGAGAGAGGGGAGACTTTTTTTTTTTTTTTTTACATAGAAAAAGAATTGGAGCCAGAGTCGATAAAGCCGGAAGAGCGCACGTGACCACTTCCTGTTTAGAACGCGGCGGCTAGCAGGTTAGCTATGTCCAGTTATACAGTCTATGGCCTCACACTGAAACATATTTGAAGCCGAGTGTCGATACAGGAAGTTAAATAGTAACTTTAACACAGGTTTGAAGAGATATTATAGCTTTAATAAAACTTGGAAGATTATTTTAGGTCTGTGTCACAGTGCAGTGTGATGTTACTCAGGTTATAGAGCTAGAATCTCTTCAGTTTGTAGTAAAAATACTTCCTTAATCAGGCCAGTTTAGGAGGAGGCATGAGGGCCAACAAAAACTGATCTGAGGGCCGCATTTAGCCCGGGGGCCGTAGTTTGGACAGCCCTGGTCTATGGGAACATTCCAGGCAGAACAGTCACATCTCCAAGGTTTGGACGTTTACTTTCTGGAATAGTCCTCGTTGTACAGTCTGTTTTATGTTTGATTTCGTCAGTTGCAGTTTGTTTCACGTTTGATTTCGTCAGTTACAGTTTGTTTCACTTTGATTTCGTCAGTTGCAGTTTGTTTCACTTTGATTTCGTCAGCGGACTCCGGACTCAGTCGTGTATGACGATCGGGCCCCTCATCCTCAGACTGGGGTGCGGGTGGGGCGGGGCCAGCACCAGCCCCTGTGGAGCGCCCTGGGAGACCCTGCGGAGGGTGATCTGCTCGCAGGGCTGTCGACAGGCGCGTCTCAGCTGGGAGCGGGTCAGTAACCTCCGGGCCCTCCTGCGGACAGAGGGGACGAGGGGTTTGTGAGTTAAATGTGTGAATGAAACAAAGAAACACAACTCCAGGTCTGTGTGTGACGAGGAAACATTAAAACACATCAGAAAAGAGTGGAACATGGGCAAGTTTTAGCTGACACCACCTCATGACATCATCAGGTGGAACAGAGCGTTTGAACTATTGAAAACAGACAAGACTGAATGTAGAAAAATGTACAAAAATGGATTCTAGGTGAAGATTCTGAAGGTTAGCCCGGGGCCCGTCTCAAATGTGACTCACACCCTCTAAACCCGGGGCCCGTCTCAAATGTGACCCACACCCTCTAAACCCGGGGCCCGTCTCAAATGTGACCCACACCCTCTAAACCCGGGGCCCGTCTCAAATGTGACTCACACCCTCTAAACCCGGGGCCCCGTGAATGTGACTCACACCCTCTAAACCTGGGGCCCCGTGAATGTGACCCACACCCTCTAAACCGGGGCCCGTCTCAAATGTGACCCACCCCTCTAAACCCCGGGGCCCGTCTCAAATGTGACCCACACCCTCTAAACCTGGGGGCCCCGTGAATGTGACTCACACCCTCTAAACCTGGGGCCCCGTGAATGTGACCCACACCCTCTAAACCCGGGGCCCGTCTCCACTTTGTCTCTGTAAACCTCCTGCCCTGACGCACTTTGCAGAAGTGTAATTATGTCACTTGAGATTTTGGCCCAACACCTGCACATTTGGATTCAGTGTGAGATCTGTGTTTTTAAGGTGCGAAACAGCCGTTATTTACAAAGTCTGTCCAACCATTACATTTACAGAACTAAAGCTGTGCACAGAATTATGTAAGAGAAAAGACGACAAGTATCACAGTCGACTCAAACCTGAGCTTTACATGAACACTATGGACATTTTATCAGCCCAATGAAGTTTTAGTCTCCTACATATCTCTATATATATATACATATATATATATGTACACACAAAAATATAAATCTATATTTAACCCATTAAATGTCAGTTTGAATCTTCTGATTCTATACACAAAACTTCAAATTTTATACAAAGTTGAAGCTTCCTGGGACAAATAAAAATGTTTGAATTCTTCTCAGGCTTCAGTTTTCTGGAAAATATCTAAATTTTAGAGGTAAATTTTACATCTGAAGGTTTCAAACTTGCAGTTAAGGGGTTAAATATGTATGTTGGTTTTTTTAAGGGATAGAAATGAAAAGGGATGGGGATAAGGGATAGATATGAAAAATATGAATCTGATGATTTTACAGCTTGTGCCTGGACACTTATGTCCTGAGGATCCCGACGTCTCAGGGTTAATTTACAGGAACTTTATTTTAAAAAGTCATCATCAGTATTTCATGTACATATTGTACTTTCTTAAGATGTATTTAAACCACAGTTTTACAGAAAGAAAATGTGTTTTCTGTTTTCACCGTTTGGTTTATTGAAATAATATTTCATGATGTGGTTTTACAAAATAAAAGGTTTGTTTCTGTAGATGTTGCCTGCTGCATTTTTCACGTCTGTGTAACAAATACAGGCTCATTTTCCTCCATCACAGACGATCTGACCCCCGGACGTGCGCAGCTCATGAGCACAATCACAGTCTATACCACCATTTGTCAAAGTCCAAGCACATATCAAGTCTTTTCCTTGTTTGTTTCTCGCTTCTTTATTGATTGCAAACAGCGGGACATTTCCACTCGGGTTAATGGCGTCAGAAAAAGCTGCAGATTTAGCCGTGGGGGGCGCCGACATTATGGAAAGCAGAGGCACTTTGTCTTTGGGGATCGCCACGGTAACGCTAGCTAAATCAGGCTTAACACATCAGGCTAATTTACATAGCCGTGGGTCTTCCTCACACTTTCCACTCGTGTTTATTCACAGGGTTGACGACTGCCGCTCTTTTGTGAGGGATACATGGTTACAGTCCAAGCTGGCGCCGTGGAAGGAAATACCAGCAGTTTGTGAGCTACAGAAAACCACAAAACGAGTCTAAAATATATTCATTTCATCTATTTATCACACAAAATAAAGCAACACTATGTAACTTTTCATGTGAGTCCACCACGTGTCTGATGTGATTGCTTTGCCTGGACTGTTTCACAATATAATGTTAAACTTATTGCTCAAAAATACCTTAAAAAAACATATATTCTTACTATGAGCCTCTCCACAGACCTGACTCGTAACTCGGCCTGGTGATGTCATTTGTTTGAATCGATGAATAGATGCGTTTAATGTCGTACTGTGGAACATTCCAGACAAAAAGATGGCAGAAGTTGCATAGTACCAGGGGCGTCAGACTGATGGGGTGAAGGAGGCGGTTGACCCGGGGCCCAGTGTAAAAGGGGGCCCCCCACAAAGTCTGTAATGTGCATTTTTTAGATAATATGTAGCGCGGGCCCCCCAGGATGATTTTTTTTTAACCTAGATCCACCTTTATTTTAAATCTTGGACGTGTCAGTTGTCTGTTAATAGCAAATTTTGTAGTTTTTAGCAATTGTAGCTAGCTAGTTTCAATCAGGCGGACAGTCAGAGTGACCATTTCTGCTGTAATGTGACGTCTATGAGGTTTTTCCCGAGTCACGTTAGAATTAAAATGGATAAATATTTAAATATGAGGCAGGGGACGGAGAGGTGCAGGTGGGTTTGCGGTCAGGGGTCAGAGGTCAAGGGGTTAGGGTCAGAGAGTGGACAGGGAGGTGGGGGTGGACGTCACTGACATTTTAAGCACTTTACAAATCACTAGGGAAAACTTCTGCTTTTAGAAAGGTAGATCTTTGTCTGTCAATGCTAATGCTAATGCTAATGCTAATGCTAACTTCTATCAAAAAGTTAAATGTAACATAACATGCAATAAAATTTTATTGTAAGGACGTCCCAATCATTTTTGGGCGCAGATTATTCCAGTAGGTGGCGTTATTGAAACTGAAATTAGCATTAGCATTAGCCCCGACACACATAGACGAACCTCTTCTAAAAACAGAAGTGTCTCTGGAGAAGTATTAATTTTATTTGTGTCGTGTTTAACATGTCAGTGACGTCCACCTGCAGCTCCCTGTCCACCGCCTGAGCCTAACCCTCTGACCTCTGACCTCTGACCTCTGACCCCTGACACACACATTTTTGCAGCACATACACCCTCCTGGTTGCAATCTTCTTTATTTCTACAGGCTCTCACAAAAAAATTCAAAATCTTTTCTTTTTCTTGAGCTGAAAACCAGTTGACCACACACTTTTGGACTGAGCTATGCGCCAAAAAATCTACATTTTCTAGGTGATGTAAGCTCAGTCATGATTTATGTAGTATTTTTATATCACTTTGAGGAAGTCTGAGTCGTCCAGGTCTGATCCAGGGCAAAAGATGAAGTTTTGTCTCCAGTTTGAGTTGTAACGACCCTATTCAACCTTTAATGACCCTCCTACTGTTCTTTTTGTTTGCTTTGGGTCTGAAAATGAAGACGCTGAAGAACGAGAAGTCAAACGTCTTCACTCCTACAACGATTTATCCAGTTGACAACTTTAAACTTTTGCTTTGAGGAAGTGAATAAAGTCATTTCCTTCTTCAGAATACTCCCCCTTCACTGTAATTGGTCAAATCCACCTGTCACTCACAGATTATGACAAAGATTGACCAATAGGGGATCAGATCACGCCTCGATCTTTCACACGAACAAGGTAAAAGTACAAGAAAACATGTTTACAGATATTCTCATGTGTTTATAATTAACACGAGAACTGGAGGTTATGTCAGACCGTTGTTTTTGACTCGCTCGTTAGCATCGCGCCGCAGGTTTTAATACGATAATGAAATGTCCAGAGGCTCGCGGCCCGTCACGGCCCATCTGAGCCAGTTAGCGGCTCTAATTTTAGCTTCGATCAAACAGGGCTGAGGCTGTGAGAGCGCGGCGCTAAAACTCATTTGGACGCGCGCCATAATGGAACCACATGTTGTTAGCGTACGCCGCCATGCTAACGGTGATTCCAGTGTTCATAAATAAGTCAAACAGAAATGATGGAGTGAAATGGCGGTTTACGATGCAGCTGTGTCGACAGAGTGAACGAAAATAGACTCATGAGGCTGGTGTAAGGCCTGATCTTTAGATTTGGAAGTTCAATAATGGTGAGTAAAAAAAAATATACAAATAAAAGCAGCCAGAAAATGGATTAAGTTGTTTCTACTGAACAAAATCTTCATCAAAACCACAACATTTGAAGCTTTAGTTGCGGGAAATACTGTTACTCTTTAAGTACATTTTTAAACAGGTACTTTAATACTTTTACTTAAGTAGATTTCTCAGGTGATACTTATACTTGAGTAACAAAACTGAGTACTTCTTCACTGGTTTTCCCTTTACAACCTCAATTTTAAAGGAAACATATTATGCAAAATCAACTTTTAAGAGCGCAAAGTTGTGTTTTTAGTGATTCAGGGACATTTGAGTCTTTATTTTGCTCTGAAACACAAACACTGATTTGTGCTTGGTTCATTTTTTTATATTTTTTCTCCCCCAAAAAACTATTACACAAAGAGTTCATCCGCCATTTTGGCACAGAGAAAAAAAAAAAAAAGACTTGCTGCTGTGGGACACGGCGCTTAGCTATGATGGCTTTTACTTTGGAAGACCACAAGGGGGCGCCCTCAACCTCACTGTTAGCGTCACTACTTCCTGTCCAACTGCATTTCTATGAGGGTTTTTGCCGAGTTACACTAAAAAGAGTAAATATTTAAAGATGAGGCAGTGGACAGGGAGCTGCAGGTGGGTCAGAGGTCAGAGGTCAGAGGTCAGAGGTCAGAGGTCAGAGGTCAGAGGTCAGGGGGTTATGGTCGGGCTGTGGACAGACAGCCGCAGGTGGACGTCACGACATGTTAAACACGACACAAATAAAATGAAAACTTCACCAGAGACACTTCTGTGTTTAGAAGGAGACATGTTTGTGCCTCAATGCTAACGCTAATGCTAATTTTGTGGCATAAAAAATATTAAAACACGACCACAAGCAACAAATCTTACATTTAAAAACAATCGAGTAGTTTTTATTTAAATTAATTTGAATTTTAATAGGTTGTTTATTTTATATTTTACGCATTTAATAAAAGTTAGCTTTAGCTTTTAGACATATTGAGTTAGCTAGCGTTGTACCAGATGTCAAAAGACTTAGGACTTACGTTTGGTTTTTTTATCAGTTTTTTTTTATTGGTTTAAATTGAAGAAAATGTGGAATAATCTGTGTGTTTAACTTAACACCAGAGTTATATAACATTCAAAACACAGCTATGTGATTTTTTTGCCACTAGATGGAGTCATGAGCAGCATTCAGGTCTAAACCAGAACTGAACAGTCAAAAAAAGTCTGAAGATTTTCCATACCCTACACTACACTGCATTTTCTCATGTAAAGAAGTTTATTTATCGTAAGTGAACCAGAAAGCGCGCTGTTAGCATGCTAGTTGTTAGCAGTGGCGTGCCAGCAAAACCGCACTGGCCTTTGAAAGTTGTGAAACACGTAAACTCTTCACAGTGAATAATTATAAACGTGTTGTGAAAGTGTGGAATACATTTGCATAGAAAATAAATTGGTCGTGTTTTTCAAGTTTTTAATGTGCATCACCTTTAATTAAAACGCTAAAAAGTGTTTGCCGTAACACAGAGCCTTTAATTAACAGTAAAACATGTTCCTATTGGTCACAGAAACGAGGAGGCCGTTTTGATATTCCGTCTGTTCCTCTTTTGTCCCTGTTGAATTTTGCAGAAGTTTGAGCAGATTTACAAAGTCTGTTAATCTGAGGCTTTGAAGAGTCAGACGCTGGAAGAACGAAAACGAGCAGAAAGATTGATACAAAAGTCCACACGAAATATAATCACCATTTTATATGAGGGGTTTAGTGGGGATTATTTATTCAACATGGCACCTGCTAGTGGGCGGAATGTGTTAAGACAGAAAGTTAATTATGTGGCCAGTGTTAATTCGTTAAAAGCTCGAAAAAAAAAAAAAAAAAACGGGGAAAAATAAGTAAACAAAAAGTTATGAGCGACTTTGACAAATTATGTTTAGACAAACAAAATGTTTAGACAAAAGCGTCAAAGAAAAACTCTAATTATTACCAGGCCCATGTTTGTATTGAGCCACTAGAGGGAGTCATGAGCAGGACTCAACAGGGTCTAAACCAGGAACCCAACCAGGTCTAAATCAGGACGGGACAAATCCAAACCAATCAGTTGTAGGGAGTATTATACCTCTGATATGCTTAGGTTGTAGGGAGTATTATACCTCTGATATGCTTCGGTTGTAGGGAGTATTATACCTCTGACATGTGTCCGTTGTAGGGAGTATTATACCTATGACATGTTTAAATTGTAAGGAGTATTATACCTCTGATGTACTTCGGTTGTAGGGAGTATTATACCTCTGACATGTGTCTGTTGTAGGGAGTATTATGCCTATGATATGCTTAAATTGTAGGTAGTATTATACATCTGATATGCTTCGGTTGTAGGGAGTATTATACCTGTGATACGCTTCCGTTGTAGGGAGTATTATATCTCTGATATGCTTCATTTGTAGGGAGTATTATACCTCCAATATGCTTCGGTTGTAGAGAGTATTATACCTCTTACATACTTCGGTTGTAGGGAGTACTATACCTCTGATAGGCTTCGGTTGTAGGGAGTATTATACCTATGATGTACTTCGGTTGTAGGGAGTATTATACCTATGATGTACTTCGGTTGTAGGGAGTATTATACCTCCAATATGCTTTGTTTGTAGGGAGTATTATACCTCTGATATGCTTTGGTTGTAGGGAGTATTATACCTCTGATATGCTTTGGTTGTAGGGAGCATTATACCTCTGATATGCTTCGGTTGTAGGGAGTATTATACCTCCGATATGCTTTGTTTCTGATGAGGTAGATAAGAAAACAACACTAAACGGGATTAAAATATAAAAATGTACTATATATTTTGTCATTTCAAGACCTGGGACAAGAACAAACTGCTCCCCAAAAAAAAAAAAATAAAAGTACAAAAATAAAGCTTATATAAATAGTAAATAAAATAATAAATACATAAATGTTTTAGATTCCATATTAAAATAAAACCAGATAAACAAATATATTTTTTCATATCGTTTTGCAGTAAAAATGTAATTATAAAATCAGTTCAGCCACATTTCCATGGTCCATGTTCTTTTATTTAGATTTTTCCACATTTACATCACTCTGTTATGACACAAATCAACAGCTGAACGTCACATGACCAGCTCCCTCACAGCTCATTGGAGAGACTCAGGGGTCACGGGGGGGTCACGGAGCTCACCTGGTTTCCCTGGTAACGAGGAAAAAGCTGTCGTCCGGGGCGTCGATCCAGTTGGGACGCCTCTTACGGATCATGACTCCTCCTCTGGTGTTTCCGCTGGAGCTGCTGCGGCCGTTGTGCTGAAAAAAAAACCTCAAATGTGAGAAGTTTGAACGATAAACGAAGATGGAAATGTTTAAAATTGAACCACACTGACTTTTTGGAATCGGATTTTAAACTCGGATTAAACACAAACTCCGCCCCCAAAACTATATTTCAAACAGAGCTAAACTGAGGACAAACAGCTGGTGGTGGAGTGGTTAAGCACTTTTTCCTCACAGCCAGAAGGTTCCAGGTTCAACTCCCGCTGGTCCAGACCTTTCTATGTGGAGTTTGCATGTTTCTGGATGGATTTTAGGTCTAGTTTGTCCTAAATTTGCACAAAATAAAACAGGAACAGTAAAGAGAATGTTTTGCTTTTTTTTTTTTTTCAGTTTTACAGAAAATTTAACAGATTTAGTTGAAATTAAATAAAAATAAATGGTTAGTACCTGAAGAATGTGGCTTGTATAATACTTAAAAGTCAAAACACAGCCGTCTTTATGTAGTACTAGCTCATGCTTTAAAGTTGCCAATTCAGTTCCGTGGTTGTCGTGGGTGGCTGCTCTTGTGGCTGACCCGCTGACACACTGAGCAGCACTTCATTTTCTCTCACATTTTTGGATTTTGAGTAACTAAGACGTGCAGCTCGTACATTTCAGAGGACGGAAACTGAATAAAACTACGGGGTTGTGCGATTTTGTTTTCCCGTAACCATGGCGACCCCGCACGGAGACAGGAACAGTAAAGAACGCCGCTAAAACAAAAGCTAATTTAGTCGTGCTTTGAGATTAAGTTTGATTTATCTGTTCGGTCGGGAGCGTGCGGCTGTAAACGAGCTTGCGACGGGAGCAAACCCAGATGGATAATGTGTGGAAGTGTATTCAGAACGCGACGCCAATCCTTCTGTCCATTTAACAAAACCCAGCGGGAGTTTATGTGTTTTTCTTCACTCGCACATGCGTAAGTCTAAGATATTTACTGTCTGCTTCTCCCAAACACACTCAGATTTACTACAGACACACTGCAACATAAAAACATGATTAAAAATGTCACGTTTAGCATAATAGCAGTGATAATAGTGAGCGTACATACCAGAGGTCCTCCTGTCGAACTCGGGTTTTCTGCAACAACAAAAAAAAACATCTTAATTAATCCTTTTCTACCAAACTAAATATTGTCTAAAAGCAGAATAAAGCTGGGCTAATATTTAGAGCGCACTCAGTGAACACAAAACAACAGGCTGTACATTAGCGATAGCATTTGTTCAAAAATTAGCATAAATTAGCTTGCCTGCATCCATACTAATGTCCCTATTTAGTTAAAGTGGTGTATTTCTAGTATACGCAGACGAGTACTTTGACTCGAAAACAAGTTAAACGAAGGGGCCGTTTTTACAACAAGGCTAATTACAAAAGCGCTGACGAACTTTACAATTGAGGCGTAAAAAAAAAAAAACATACTACAACTACAAAGAATATCAAAAGAATTTATATAGGAAGTATATAATCACCGTTTTTTTCAAATGTGGCCTCAGTCAGTCTGCGCAGTCAGCGGTAAGAGACAGGGCTGTTAACAAAACTGAAAAAGTTTGAAATTTCGAGATTTACGAATACAAAAAAGCCAATCCGCAAGAGAAGATTTAGTTGCGTAAACGGCCCCTTTCTTCAGTTTTACATGAAAATTAAGACAGATTTTGTGGAAATTAAACAGAAATGTGGAGAAGAAATGGTTATTTAGCAAAGTGAGTGAAGGATGTGGCTCGTGTAACATCTTTAAAAGTCAAAATGTAACCCTCTTTATGTAAGAATAGCACATTTTAAAGTTGCTAATTCAATTCTGTGGTTGTCATGCTTCACTGCTCTCGTGGCTGACCGCCTGGCACGCTGAGCAGTTTTCAAACTTTTAAAATTTTTAGCTTGAATTTCTAACTTAACATTTTGGGATTTTGACCAATTAAGAAGTGCAGCTTGTACAGTTCAAAAGATGGAACTTAAAGACTATTAGATGTTTTTCCTGTAACTATGGCAACCCTGTATGGAGCTGGCTATGCTAACCAGCTAGCGCTGAAATGCTACAGACTTCTTACACCAAGTACGGCAGACTGAAACATCACCGACTGAAAGAACAGAGCGGACTGAGAGAGAGAGGTTTAAGAGAGGACTTCCTGTTGTCTCTCCTGAGTTCACCTAGCGCCCCCTGAAGGCTGCTGTAGGAAACACAGGAGACTTTTGTCCTGAGGGATGTTACACTCCTCAAACTGCCCTGACACTGGACCTGAGACTCCACCTGTTGAGCTGCTCTGAGACTTTTGTCCTGAGGGGATGTTACGCTCCTAAACCAGACCTAAACCAGACCTAAACCAGACCCAAACCAGACCTAAACCAGACCTAAACGGTCCAAACCTAAACCAGACCTAAACCAGACCTAAACCAAACCTAAACCAGACCTAAACCAGACCTAAACCAAACCTAAACCAGACCTCAAAAAACCAGACCTAAAACCAGACCTAAACCAGACCTAAACCAGACCTAAAACCAGACCTAAACCAGGAGCAAGACTAAACCAGGTTGAAAGTGGGAGAAAACTAATGCAGGTCTAAACAATAAATCAATGAACAAGGACTAAACCAGGACTATATTAGCCCTAAATCTGACACAGACATGAGACTCGACCTGTTGAGCTGCAGAGACTTTTGTTTGAGGTTTATAGAATTGCACTAAACTGCTCCGTGTTTAAACTGCTCTGTGTTTAAACTGCTCTGTGTTTAAACTGCTCCGTGTTTAAACTGCTCCGTGTTTAAACTGCTCCGTGTTTAAACTGCTCCGTGTTTAAACTGCTCCGTGTTTAAACTGCTCCGTGTTTAAACTGCTCCGTGTAACTGCTCCGTGTTTAAACTGCTCCGTGTTTAAACTGCTCCGTGTTAAAAACTGCTCCGTGTTTAAACTGCTCCGTGTTTAAAACTGCTCCGTGTTTAAACTGTTTCTCGTGTTTAAACTGCTCCGTGTTTAAACTGCTCCTAACCGCTCCGTGTTTAAACTGCTCTCCGTGTTTAAACTGCTCCGTGTTTAAACTGCTCCGTGTTTAAACTGCTCCGTGTTTAAAAACTGCTCCGTGTTTAAACTGCTCCGTGTGTTTAAACTGCTCCGTGTTTAAACTGTTCCGTGTTTAAACTGTTCCGTGTTTAAACTGCTCCGTGTTTAAACTGCTCCGTGTTTAAACTGCTCCGTGTTTAAACTGCTCCGTGTTTAAACTGTTCCGTGTTTAAACTGCTCCGTGTTTAAACTGCTCCGTGTTTAAACTGTTCCGTGTTTAAACTGCTCCGTGTTTAAACTGCTCCGTGTTTAAACTGCTCCGTGTTTAAACTGTTCTGTGTTTAAACTGCTCTGTGTTTAAACTGCTCTGTGTTTAAACTGCTCCGTGTTTAAACTGCTAAACCGTGTTTAAACTGCTCTCCGTGTTTTAAACTGCTCGTGTTTAAACTGCTCCGTGTTTAAACTGCTCCGTGTTTAAAACTGCTCCGTGTTTAAACTGCTCCGTGTTTAAAACTGTTCCGTGTTTAAACTGCTCCGTGTTTTAAACTGCTCCGTGTTTAAACTGCTCCGTGTTTAAACTGCTCCGTGTTTAAACTGCTCCGTGTTTAAACTGCTCCGTGTTTAAACTGTTCCGTGTTTAAACTGCTCCGTGTTTAAACTGCTCCGTGTTTAAACTGCTCCGTGTTTAAACTGCTCCGTGTTTAAACTGCTCCGTGTTTAAACTGCTCCTCAGGGAAAAGTCATTTTGATCGACTGATGTTCAGTGTAATATATTTTCAAATATATATTTTCCCCAAAGGACTAACTTTGCTAAACCTGCAGTGAAAAGAAAGAACTTTGGTTCCTGTTCATTCCATTTGAAAGTCATTTTAATTAGTTTAGGCGAGAAAAACGATTATCTACTTTCAGGCACAATTTAATTAAATGTTCAAAGTTATTGAGCCGTGAGTCTGAGAGAATCTTCAGGTTCAAAATGTACTTTACATTTAGTCTGTTTCTACTTACAACAGGACTAAACCAGGACTAAACCAGGACTAAACCAGGACTAAACCAGGACTAAACCAGGACTAAACCAGGACTAGACCAGGACTAGACCAGGACTAGACCAGGACTAGACCAGGACTAGACCAGGGACCTAAAGACCAGAACTAAACCAGGGCCAAACCAGTGCCAGACCAAGATTAGACCAGGACTAGACCAGGACTAAACCAAGACTAGACCAGGACTAGACCAGGACTAAACCAGGGCCAAACCAGGACTAAACCAGGGCCAAACCAGGACTAGACCAGGACTAGACCAGGACTAGACCAGGACTAGACCAGGACTAGACCAGGACTAGACCAGGACTATCTATAGAACATCTGTCACATTCACTCATGGTTGTTTATTGTTGTTTTATTGTTGCGTTGCCACGGTTACCTGAGCGTCTTTCGGGGTCAGTGCGGCTGTGATGGTGGAAGCTGCGTTTTCCCAGCATGCCGTGCGTGCCGTGGGGCAGAGAGGACAGGAGGCGTCGGGGTGGGGGGGTCTGCAGCCCTGGGGTGCGGTGAGAACGAGGGACCTGGGTGGCAGGACGGGACTCTGCAAAAAAACAGAAATAATAAAGATCTGAACCAATATAATGTTTTTAAAATACAGCTATCGGCTGTGAGACAAGTGCAGTTATTGTAATATTTAAAGCAGGTCTAAACCAGGACTAAATCAGGTCTAAACCAGGACTAAACCAGGACTAAACCACCTAAACCAGGACTAATCAGGTCTAAACCAGGACTAAACCAGGAAACCAAACCAGGACTAAACCAGGTCTAAACCAGGTCTAAACCAGGTCTAAACCAGGTCTAAACCAGGTCTAAACCAGGACTAAACCAGGACTAAACCAGGACTAAACCAGGTCTAAACCAGGTCTAAACCAGGTCTAAACCAGGTCTAAACCAGGTCTAAACCAGGTCTAAACCAGGTCTAAACCAGGACTAAACCAGGTCTAAACCAGGTCTAAACCAGGACTAAACCAGGTCTAAACCAGGTCTAAACCAGGGACTAAACCAGGACTAAACCAGGTCTAGACCAGGACTAAACCAGGTCTAAACCAGGTCTAAACCAGGCCTGAACCAGGCCTGAACCACGTCTAAAGCAGGTCTAAAGCAGAACTAAACCAGAACTAAACCAGAACTAAAGCAGGTCTAAAGCAGGTCTAAAGCAGGTCTAAAGCAGGTCTAAAGCAGGTCTAAAGCAGGTCTAAAGCAGGTCTAAAGCAGGTCTAAAGCAGGTCTAAACTAGGTCTAAACCAGGTCTAAACCAGGTCTAGACCTGGTCTAAATCAGCCCTAAACCGGGACTAAACCAGGTCTGAACCAGGTTTAAACCAGATCTGAACCCGGTCTAGACCAGGACTAAACTAGGTTCTAAAGCAGGACTAAAGCAGGACTGAACCAGGTCTGAACCAGGTCTAAAAATCCAGGTTTGAACCAGGACTACACCAGAACTAAACCAGGTCTTGGTTTGAATCAGCACTAAACCAGGTTAGAACTAGGACTAGACCAGAACTATCCCAAGACCAAACTAAACTACAAGTCATATCCAGGCCCATGTCAGATCTAAACCAGGACTAAACCAGGACTAAACCAGGATTAAACCAGGACTAAACCAGGACTTTTAGTAGTAGCAAAAGTGGCAGTAGTAGTATTTGTAGTGGTTATAGTAATTGCAGTAAGTAATAGTTAGTAGTTATTGTTAAAGCCATTGTAGCTTTGGTGGTAGTAGTATCGGTGGTAGTAGTAGTATTAGTAGTATTTACCTAGAAACTGCAGTATACTGGTGAGCGTACTCCTCTGGGCGGCTCTGATCTTGGGAAGGCGCATCCCCTGTCCTTCAGACGCCCTCAACATATCTATCATCAAACATAAACATCAGAGTAACCAACCAGTGCCCCAGTGTGCTGCCCCCTACAGGCTGTATGTGTGAATGACAGACAAACTCACGCTTCAGAGCTAAATTACACCATAAAAACTACAGTGATCTTTTAAAAATGCAGAGGAAGTAAACAGGACAAAATAAGAATGTGTTTTTTTTATATTTCAGTCAAATGTGATTTTTAATTTAACTACAAATGTTTAATATTTGTAATTTTACTTAATACATTCACTCAGATATAACACTGGTGGCTGTGGTTGACTGAAGCCTTTACATTACAAACACGTCTTCAAAAGTGCACTGTGTAACTTTTCTGGTAGAGGATCAGCCACTTGCTCGTCTCCATGGAGATGTTAATGCTTTGTTTGGAATGTTCCAGTGTGGCATTATGATGATCTCTGCAGAGGCGATAGTCACTTGTGCTTTTTGTGTATTAAATGAAATGTTTGAAACATACTGTGGAACATTCCTGGCAAGGCATTAGCATCTCCATGGAGACAAGCCGGTGGCAGAAAAGTTACAGAGCGCATCTTTAAGTGGTCAGTTGGAATGTTTTAATAACACAATCTCGACCCGTGTGCGGCCATTTTGCCATTTCTCAACTAGAAGATGTTTAAAAATGACTTACTTGGATGGACGATGCCGTTAACCATGCACATTCATAATCATGCCGACATGCACATCCCAAAAGAAACCCACTCAAATCAGGCTTTGACTTTGAAGGACTGAACACAGGTGTGGAGGTGGGTGGGCACAGGTGTAATGGAGGTGGTTGGACACAGGTGTGGTGGTGGTGGTGGGCAGACACAGGTGTATAGGTACACACAGGTGTAGTGGGTAGACACAGGTGTGGTGGTGGGTGGACACAGGTGTGATGAGTGGTGGTAGGAGACAGGTGGGTGGACACCGGTGTGGTGGTGGTGGGTGGATGGACACAGGTGTGGTGTGGATGTGGACAGGTGTGAATATGGACACAGTGGTGTAGGGGTGGTGGACACAGGTGTGGGTGGACAGGAGGGTGGATGGACACAGGTGTGGATGTGGACAGAGGTGTGGTGTTAGGTGGGTGGACACAGGTGTGGTGGGTGGACACAGGTGTGGTGGAGGTGGGTGGACACAGGTGTGGTGGGTGGACACAGGTGTGGTGGAGGTGGGTGGACACAGGTGTAGTGGAGGTGGGTGGACACAGGTGTGGTGGAGGTGGGTGGACACAGGTGTGGTGGTAGGTGGGTGGACACAGGTGTGGTGGAGGTGGGTGGGACACAGGTGTAGTGGAGGTGGGTGGACACAGGTGTGGTGGTAGGTGGGCGGACACAGGTGTGGTGGTAGGTGGGTGGACACAGGTTTAGTGGAGGTGGGTGGACACAGGTGTAGTGGAGGTGGGTGGACACAGGTGTAGTGGAGGTGGGTGGACACAGGTGTAGTGGAGGTGGGTGGACACAGGTGTAGTGGAGGTGGGTGGACACAGGTGTGGTGGTAGGTGGGTGGACACAGGTGTGGTGGTAGGCGGGTGGACACAGGTGTGGTGGAGGTGGGTGGACACAGGTGTGGTGGAGGCGGGTGGAGAAAGGTGTGGTGGGACGTCTAATGGACAAGCTAAGAAGACAAATGACCCACAAGACGCAGAGGAGATGCTTTCAATGCAACTTTATTGACACATTCACACAGCAATGAAAAGAAACACAGAGGTAGAAAAGATGAGGTGGAGATATACACAGATCAGTCAGAACAGAACGTCCGACCTCCATCACCTCATGGGACGGGGGCCAAATGTGTCGACTTAAAGCGGATCTACTCTGCAAAACTTTTCTGAATTTTTCTCCATGTTCTAGTCGTTTCTTCTTGTTGAGCCTTTGACATTGTATTTGGAGTGATTCATGTTTGAGTAAATCTTTAATCTACTATTTGCAAGACGCCATTTTGTCGATCTACCCCGTTTAACCTCCACCTGTACACGCCCCCTGTGACACGCCCCCTGTGACTTTTATCAAGTCATTTTAGATGAATATTGAGATTTAAAATGTGTAAATTATAACAATGATCCAGAGATTATAGCCACACAGCACACACAAGCACAATAGAGCTGGTTTGCGCATTAAAGCTGAGCTACGTAACTTTTCTGCTAGCTACCCGCTTGTCTCGCAGCTCCCTGTGCACTGCCTTATCTTTAAATGTTTATTCGTTTTAGCACGACTCAGGAAAAACCTCAGACAGATAAGATTGGACAGGAAGCAGAGATACTAACGTTGAGGTCGCTAGGTGCCTTTAGCAAAAGAAAAAAGTACATTTGAGTTAAAAACCTCCGTGCTCCATTTGACATTTCTGAAAACACATTTAGCCAAGTTCAACCTGTTTGCTTTTCTCTACCGAGTCTGTACAAAATGTCTTCTTCTCCTATAGATCCCACTATTACACTGTTATGTCTGATCAGGGCAATAAAACACAGAGAAAAAGGAGGTACGGAGTTAGCGTCGTCCTAAAGTAAGGCCAGTGTGTTTGTTTCACAAGGCGACGCGGATCAGGCGGAGGTCAGATACGATTTTAACCTAAACCGGTGAAAATGGTCAGAGATATTAGAGAAACGCTCAAATTATGTTTCGCCTCAGTACAGACATAAACTATAAACAGCTCTTCGTGTAAAACTGAGATCGCTATGTGCTATCTGCGTCTAAAAAAAGAAAAGAAGTGTGTAGTTAGCATGCTAGCTGTTATTAGCTTCAAAATTGCTGCAAATCTCTGCTCTGACCTTTCAAATTACGCTATGGGGAATTATGTTAAATGAACACCGTCTTATGTCTCCACCGTAAAACTGAGATCGCTATGTGCCATCTGCTTCGAAATAATAACGCGTTTTATTGTCAGGGAATCAGAAAGTGCTCTGTTAGCATGCTAGTCGTTGTTAGCTTTATTGCAGCTCTGGCCTTTGATTTATCCTATGGGAATTACCCCTAGTGTAAAACAGAGATCGCTATGTTCCGTCTGCTTCTAAATAATAACGTGATTTATTGTCAGAGAATCAGGAAGTGCGCTGTTAGCATGCTAGTTGTTGTTAGCTTCATAGCGGCGCTGGCCCTTCAAAGTTATTCTATGGGAATTATGTTAAGTGAGTGCCGTCTTGTGTTGCCACTACACAACTCTTAGTGTAAAACCGAGATTGCCATGTGCGGTCTAAAAAATTAAGCATTTTACTGTCCGAGAATCAGAAAGTATGCACTTAGCATGCTAGCTGTTGGTAGCTTTATAGCAGCTCTGGCCTTTCAAAGTTCTGCTATGGGGAATTATGTTAAATGAACACCGTCTTGTGTCTTCACCGTAAAACTGAGATCGATATGTGCCGTCTGCATCTAATAAAGTATTTTATTGTTCGAGAATCAGGAAGTGAACTCTTAGCATGCTAGTTGTTGTTAGCTTTGTAGTGACTTTGGCCTTTTAAAGTTATGCTAGGGGATCTACTCCTAGTGTAAAACTGAGGTCGCTATGTGCCGTCTGCTTCTAAATAATAACGCCTTCTATTGGTCCGAGAATCAGGAGGTGTGCTGTTAGCATGCTAGTTGTTAGCTTTATAGCGGCACTGGCCTTTCAAAGTTATCCTAAGGGAATTATTAATGAATGCCGTCTTGTGTCTCCACCGTAAAAACCGAGATCGCCATGTGCCGTCTGCGTCTACAAGCGTTTTTACTCTTCCGAGAATCAGGAAGTGCGGTGTTAGCATGCTAGTTGCTGTTAGCTTTATAGCGGCTCTGACCTCTGAACGTTATGCTACTGAAATTGTGCTAAATGAATGCCCCCCTTGTGGTAAACTGGGAGTGAATTTCAATGTTGCTGAGTTGAGATGACCTTTTGACCTCTGACCTTTGACCTTAGCGCGCAGCAAAAGAAGAATCGCGAATGACAAAAATTCCAGCACTGTTATGCCAGAGTTAGCTTGTCGTTTTGAAGTCTACATAATTAATGGAGCAGCAGTCATTTTAATGAGTGTAACGAGTGTGAGGGTCGTTAGCGGGTCACGAGAATCTCACTTTCGTTTTTGAAGTGGAAGCGAACGAGACGTTTTTAAAATTATTTCATTTTGCTACTGCCACAAACGCATTTGTAAAATCCAGAAGTGGAAAGACAACATCATCTCCCGACCACATGGAGCAGTTTAAGACGGAGGCAGAGTATGAAAGAAATGGTTTTATTATTACTATTGGTTAAACTTTTATGCGGCAAACGCGAATTAAGATATTGGGAAACTCAATTTGTGTCATTAAAAGTCCTAAATTACACAAAATTGACTCTTGTGAAGCTTGAAGTCGTGTTATAGCGCTGCTACGTCCTCAAAAACAGACCTGAAGTTGTGTTTTGTTTCATTCACAACACTTAATTATTAATCTGTCACATCTCCAAAGCTCAAAACGCTCTGTTCCACCTTGTGATGTCATGAAGTGGTAGTTTTCAAATTAACAGCTCCGTTTTTTAACCTTTAGTTCAGTCGAGATAAGTGACAACTCCAGGAGCTGAAATCATCCAAATGATTCTCAAAATGAAGGTGTGTGGAGTTTAAAAACACAGTGGAGCACTTCCTGTATCACCACACGATGACATCACAAGGTGGAACGGAGCGTTTTCAGTTGAGCGAAGAACTCGACGTGTGAAAGAAACAAAAAAACACAACTCCAGGTCTGTTTGCGACGAGGAAACGACATTAGAACAGATCAGAAAATAGAGTAATACAGGCCCTTTAAGTATTTGTTAAAGGTGGCGGGTCAGTCACCTGCTTTGCCTGGAAAGTTCCACAGTACGGCATTAAACATCCATCTCCAGAGACACAAGTTGGTGTCCAGGCAAAGTCGAACTACTCACAGTAAAAAGTAAAAAAAAAAAACGACTGAAAAAAGTGTCAAACGTGGAATATTTCAGGCAAAGCATTAACATCTCCATGGAGACAAGCTAGAAAGTTACACAGTGAACCTTTAATATCAGGTTTTAAACAAACTGATGGAAATATAGTAAAACCAGAAACTAAGTCAAAACTCATTTTTCCAGGATTCTCAGACTGGATAAAGTCTTATTGTGGCCGTTTTCTGTTTTACATATTTCGTTTGTGATGTCAAAGACTCACAGGCCAAAGGTGAAAGGCTGATAGGGTCAAAGTTCATGTTTTTTCATTAAATATCCGGTTCATTTGGTTTCCGTGGCGACGCAAAATCGAGTTTCCAAGCTCACGAGAAGAGCCAACAGTTTAAAGTCGATTTTTCACAGATTTTTAGGATGTTTTAGAATTTTTTTTTGCTTTTCAGAACAGATTTTTTTATTTTTCAACATTTTATTTGCTTGAAGTTACAGTTGAATCAGTCTGTACTTGGGATGCACAGTTACGATACTGATATCGATACTTCTGCCGATGCCAGATATCGACCGATACCAGAACGGAGACTGAAAACAGCATTTATTTCCTTTAAACCTAAATAAAACAAGACTAAACCAACTCAAATGTGCCGTGTAGCTGTAATTATCTCTCAAGTAACGACAGAACAGCTGTGTGGGAATAAAAGTTCCACATTATGAGACTTTCTGGGACGACTACGATCAGGAAATAGTTTTATTACATTAATTTATGTCAAAATCATAAACTGTAAAGAGTGGGCTGAGTGAGTGTGACGTCGCCCACAGCGTTCAGCTCCAGTCAAACGAAGCTCATCGGCGCTAGCAGTTATAGCGGCTAATTTGGAGCAAAGTTACATATTAGGATGTTCGATCGCGAGTAACATAGCAACCAAAGAGCCAATCCAGAACGAAGCTGTTGAAGGTATCGCCCCTAAACATTTAAGACAAAAATGACGAGTCTGAGCGCAGCAGTTGCAGAGAGAGGGGACACGGTTTTTCAATAGAAAGTGAATTGGAGCCAGAAAATGGTACCAGAAGCGCGCACATGATCACTTTCTATTTAGAACACAGAGGCTAGCAGGTTAGCTACTGAACTGATACTTTGTGTGAGCAGCTAGAATGAACATTAAGCTGAACACTGCTAGCTTAAGTGGCATTTTAATCACAGTTGGACGATTTATCGGTTCCAATATCGGCGATTTCTAATGGTTTTCCTCAGATATCAGTCTTCAGTTTGATACCGAGTCAATATTTCGCACCAATCATTTTTTCATAAACTGCCCCAGTCTAATGTCACTCCCAGTTTGTCCCAGAGCGTCTGATCTTCTCTTCTCGAACAAACTAATGACTAAAAATGGAAATGGAAGAGCAATCGGGACGTGGAATCGGATATCGGCGCAAAGAATCCATATCGAAGCATGTCGGGAGTCAAGATCATCCCTTACGCTTTAGAGATACCACAATAAGTCGAATAAAAGTGTTTAAAATTTGATACAGAAGAAGTTACTGAACGATCTGCCCCATGGTCCTTTATAGAGACCTCTACTTTTGACATCGCGTCCATAAAGTCTCTGTACGATTTAAAAATGTAATTACAACGGCAAGTGGTAAGATATATTCAATCGAGTTGTTCTGTTGTACTCAGAGGTTACAGAAGTTGGTAATTACACTGGGGTCTGCAGGTTTGCGAGTTCCTCAAACATCTCCAGACCATTGGATTGGAAGAGATGGAGTTCTGTGGTTACCTCTGGATTTGTTTCTACGAGGCTGTGTTAAAGATTTCACATATGGAACAAAGATTCGAGACGTTGCTGAGCTAAAGCAGAAGATACAGATGTGATTGAACCATTGATGAGGCTCAGCTACGGCGAAACGTGGAAAGAAATCCAGTCCCGTCTCGATGTGCTTCGTGCGACAAATGAAGCCCATATAGAAGTGTATTTTGTCGTTTGTGTCCCTGAATCTTCTACTTTCCATAATCCTGGCTGTGATTGGACGACTGTTTCCCAAGATTTAGTTTTATTACTGTAAAATGTGTGTTTTAGTCAACTTTATCTTTTAGTTTTTTCTTTAAACCCTTGCAACGTTCCCTTCGTTTCAATCTTTTGGAGCCCTTTTAATAATAATCTTCACTCCGACATGATTCGATATGGATTCTTTGAGCCAATATCCGATTCCACGTCCAAAATACTCTTCCATTTCCATTTTTACTGGTTAGTTTGTTCGGGAAGAGATCTTCAGATGCCCTGGGACAAACTGGGAGTGACACACACAGACAAGGGCGTTTATGAAAAGGTTATTGGTGCAAAATATCGGCTAAATTGATACTGATATCTGGGGAAAACCACTAGAAAACCGACATTGGAACAGATAAATTGTCTAGTTTACCCTTAACATCCCTGTACATTAAATTACTTCTTAATTTACCATTTTCCATCTCGGTTTAATTTGTTTCTTCCCTGTCCTTCCCACACGAGCTGGGACGTAACAACGAGGTAAAACTCTTTGAAAACCACCGATACAACAGAACGAGTCTTGATCAAGCACTTTTGAAATAACGTTTTAAACTGTAAAAAGCCTTTACAGACACATTGTAGACACGCCCCATAGTCCAGTATTTAGATCTACTTTAAATGCAACTTCCTGTTCAGACAGTTGTCTCTTAATCTGCTTTTTTTACTCTCCCTGATACAAACTCCTTATAAACTGGTTATTGAAGTAAGTCTTTTAAGCGATTGGGACTTTAAAAAAACCCCAAAAAAACTAGTATCTTTGGTAACAATTTACACTGCTGTACAATAAAGTGCCAAATAAAACTGTCACATTAGACTGATCTTGTTGCTTTCGTGAAACAGACGTGAAGCTACAACACGGAGTCCGGTGATAATCGTGTGAACTAAACCGAGGGAAAGCGCGTTTGCAGGTAGCTCTGCGGGATCTGCGACACTCAGCCTCTTCTCAGCCTTAATCCACCATTTTGTTCAAGTATAATCAGAGTCTGAATCTCTCACGCAGCAGTAACAGTCTGTCCAAGACAAACATCAACCGAACTCCTCCACCAGGGGGCGTACAGCTGCACTATATGTCACTAAAGTTTCTATATCGGAAACTTGGCTGATGTAATAATCAGTATTGCAACAAATTGAATGTATCGTAATAACATCAACGGTTCTCCATCTGATAAAAAGTACAACTTTTTTTTAAGAATGTGTTAAATAAAGCTGATTTTTTATTGTTTTTTCCTTATTAAAAGGCACAGATCTTGCACAAAACTGACTCTTGTGAGCTTTTAGCCATGTTAGAACATTGTTAGCGCTTCAAAAACAGACCTGGAGTTGTGTTTTTTTTCATTCACATGTTTAAGTAACTCAAAATGCTCCGTTCCACTTTGTGATGTCATGAAGTGGTAGTTTTTCCAGTTAACAGCTCCTTTTACCTTTAGTTTCAGTAGAGATTTACAGGTCTGAAATGATCCAAATGATTCTAGAAATGAAGGTGTGTTGAGTTTAAAAACACAGTGAAGCACTTCCTGTATCACCACATGATGACATCACAAGGTGGAACAGAGTGTTTTCAGTTTGAGAGAAGAACTCCGCCTAAATCTGCAGGTTTGTTTGTGAGTTAAACGTGTGAATGAAACACATATGGGCCAAAATTAGTCCTGGTTTTGTCTGTTACGCTGTCGTTTTCACACAGCTTCACTAGAAAATCTTTTATTTTAACAGAAACGAGTCAAAATATGTAAATCTGCGTTCTTCTCAGCTGCATCTTAAAGAGTTGGGATATCGCGCAGCCCTGAGCGGAGCAGGCGGAGCTGTGTTCAGATACATTCTAAGTCTGTGTGAAACGCTGGCTCAGACTCCACGTTCGGTGATCATGTGTGAATGGACTTGTGCGACATTCAATGAAGTCAACAAAAAGAGTGGGGGGAAAAAAAAAAAAACAAAAAGGCACAAATGAAAACATGATCAAACTCAGGATGAGGACAGGCAGTCTTTATTGGAACTGGGGCGGGAGATACAAAAACAAAATTATAATAACAATAATAAAAACAGGTGAGACTGGTGAGGTGAGGTGTGTGTCCGTGTGGCAGCGGTTAGGAGGAATTAAAAGAGCTCTTACACTCTGCCTTTACAGCGCCACAGTTAATGGGCACAAAGGGTCGGCGTGCGGCGCGGCGCAGTTTGATGATGTCACGACACATGTGACGGGCCAGTTTGGTGAGACGGGTGGCCTGGAGGAGGAAGGCCTGCTTTGTCTTCATCGACGACTTGGGGCTGCCGCTGTTTCGCATCGGGACCATGTGATTGGACTGGCGAGCGACGTGACCCCGGGCGCGAGGCTCCTGAACAGACGGAGAGAGGGGAAGCGAGGGAGAGGAAGAGGGAAAAGGAACGACAGACAGCAGAGGAGGAGTTAATGGTCTGTTTACGAGACAAAAATGAGGAAGAGTCAAAGGAGGAGTTTACGTTCTACCCCTGGTTTTTAAAAATGACAAACTGCGATTAGCGATTAAAAATTTTAACTCACTTGTATGGTCACTATGTGTATATGTTTTGCGTTAAATAAATTAATAAAATAAAAATAAATAAATAAACCCACAGTACATAACTTTCTGGCATAAAATTGACTAAAATAAGAGTTTTTATGTTTGTATTTTGGTTGTTTATTGCTTTGAAAGAAAAAAAAAAAAAAAAAAAAAAAACCCAAAGCACAAGTCTTTATTGTGAGTGAGCTCGCATCTCCACAAACCTGACTCATATCTGGCATCTCTCTCCTACTCGTTACCATGGAAACGTTATTCTTTGACTATAATGTTCCATAGTATCACATCAAACGTATCTGTCTCCATGGAGAATGTTCCAAAGTGTGAATTTACTTTTCAATTTCCATCGAACTGTCTCGACACCTCCAGAAAGTTACACACTGTACCTTTAAAAACTAAATATTATATCATTTGAAAGGAAAAAAGTCCTCAAAATGTTGCAGATTACAGAAAGATGAATCCCAGGAGAAGGTTTAAACCTGCTGTAACTATAATGTCAGTTAATAATCTTTACATTTCATGATTTTTCAATTAATAAAAATGTTTTAAAGGCCCATGTTACACTGTTCTCTGATGTTTTAATGTTTCCTCGTCACAAACAAACTCCAGTTGTGTTTTTTTGTTTCATTCACACATGTTTAACTCACAAAACAAACCTGCAGATTTAGGACTGAGTTCTTCTCTCAAACTGAAAACACTCTGTTCCACCTTGTGATGTCATCATGTGATACAGGAAGTGCTCCGCTGTGTTTTTAAACTCATCTGGATGATTTCAGCCCTGTAAATCTCGACTGAACTAAAGGTAAAAGGAGCTGTTAACTTGGAAACTACCACTTCATGACATCATAAGGTGGAACAGAGCATTTTGAGGTTTGGAGATGTGGACAAACATGTGTGAATGAAACAAAAAACAACTCCAGGTGTGTTTTTGAGGACGTAACAACATTATAACATGACTTAAATCTCACAAGAGTCAGTTTTGTGTGATATAGGACCTGGTTTTGAGCGTGTACATTATTCTGAACATAAGTTAGTTTTATAATAGAACATAAGAACAAAAGAACAATAATTAAAGTCACGTTTATAAATCTGACCTCCTAATCACAGGAGCCCTTAAAGACTAACATTTTTACAACCCGCACAAGTTTAAAATAGATTAGCATTATGTTCCGACGTGTTGTTCTCCCATTAACAGACGCTGCTGTTGCCTGGAAACAGAGGTGTTCTATGAGAAAAGGTCACGTATTTTACTTTTGTAACCAGCCCTACATGTTTAACATACCAGCGAGAGGCAGAGGTCTCATTACGGAGCACCGACTGAGGACATTTTCACAACAAACTCCAGAATGATTTCATTTTAGTCCCGACATTAAGCAATGAGTCACATCTCTGTAATAAACGACGCTCTGCTGGACGACGTTTTGTAGCTCACATTAGCACGCTGTAGATTTGGTCTGACTCTGTAAAGAAGTGACATCCCCCACAGCGATCAGTCAAATTAAGCTAATCGATGCTAGCAATTTTAGCGGCTAATTTGGAGTCGAATTCCATATTTGGGACTCCGACTGTGATTATCATAGCAACCAAAGAGCCAATCAGGAGTGAGGCTGTTGAAGGTAACACCCCTCTCTGCCAGCACCACTGGTTTAACAGGGAGCGGGCGCTTAGCAACGCTGTCAATCAAACCTGTTGCTAACGCTAACGGAAGCAACTTAGAGTAAAGAAGGACCTGATGTGTCTGTTATTAATGTTCATATGTTGATTTACAGACACAATAGTGAAATAAAAACCCCAGGATCATGTGGAGGGTTAATACGAACATTTAAGACCAAAATGACGAGTGAACTAGCGCTGCGGTGGCTAGCATGTTAGCTACATCCATTTATATACAGTCTATGGATGGCGGTGAAGATAGTGGTTGATCGGAGCAATGACAGAGGGTAAATGAGAAGGAAACAACTATAACACGATTAAAAGCTCTGAAAAGCCCATTTTGATTTAAACATGATCAATTTTTTCAGTATTTATTGGTTTGTTTGGACCTGATGCTGATCATCGTGAATAACCGTTTCCTCTCACAACAATCATAAATGTGTAAAAAATAATAAAATGTTTCCTCTTGCCTTGACGCTTACATTGCCAGTGGGGGTGGGGGACGTGCGCTCCTCCGACCCCTCCGCTCTGCTCGGCATCTTCAGACCTCCGTACTTCTTCCAGTACATCCAGCAGGACACGCACAGACGACACTGCATGTTGGGAGGGCCCCAGGAGTACCACTGCGCAGACTGCATCGCTGTGGGGAGGACAGTTCAGATTACGGCTGGTTAGAAATACAACGGCTCCCCGAATCCCACATCTCATTAGTGTTTATCTCCTGCCTGTTCTGTCACCTTCGAAATTAATTTGCAATTCACTAAAGCGCCGACATTTGGGGAACATGAGGGGTAAAACGTCCGTGAGAGTTTAGGGACCTTAAGGTGACAATATGCTCGTCAGATCCAACGTCAGATTGATTATTATGTAAAAATGCAGAGCTGAAAATTACAACGATGGACCAGAATACAAATTAAAGTTCAAATTGTGGTTTTATCCAACTTAAAACCATACACTGGAACGTTTAAGCCAAACTGTGGTTGTAACAGCAACAACGTGGACTTAAAAGATGGATTAGAGATAGATTAATGTTGATTTACGGACTCGAGAGCGAAATAAAAACCCCAGGATCATGTAGAGAGGGTTAATACGAACATTTAAGACTAAAATAACGAGTCTGACAGCAGCTGGTACAGAGAGAGGGGCCACGGTTTTTCAATAGAAAGTGAATTGGAGCCAGAGTCGATGGAACAGGAAGTGCGCTCATGCTCACTTCCTGTTTGTAACACGGCGGTTAGCAGGTTAGCTATTGATTATACAGTCTGTGAGCAACAACATTTCCATTTTCCATAGAAACGAGCAGGAAGAGGCCAAATAAGAGTCAGGTTTGTGGAGATGCAAGCCTGATCGCAGTAAGGACAACCAAAATGAACATGCTTTTATCTTAATCGATTTTCACGGGCTAAAAAGTTACATATTGAGGCTTTAAAAATTAGCTATTTGTTATTTACAGTCCCACGACAAACACTTTACTACAGAAAACTACTGCTAATTTTATCTGCTAATAAATCATGAATCTACTTTACATATTAAGAAGTTTCAGAAGTTTCAATTCAAACTTTAGAAAATAAAATGTCCATCATTCTGTTGTAAATGCACATTTCAGGTCAGGTGGCTCTATAATATGAAACTGCGTCCGTGTTAAGTGCAGTGAAATTGCGGAGTGCACAGCAGGTCTCAGGCGAGGGAGGGGCTGAGGGGAAGGTGAAGATTGACAGCCGTTGTCGTGGAAACATGGGTTGCGTCTCAAATGCGTTGGTCTGATCTGGGCGTGTGCGCGGTGGAGCATCTAGGTCATCACTCACTGCCCGAGTCGTGGTCACATGTTCACGTGTCCTCTGTGTGGTTCGCGCGTGGCTACGTTTTTAAGTATATGTAAATGGATACCTCGCTGTCATTCGCTGCAAAATTCCCCATAATTCCCCATGTTTACTTAGAAAAAGACGTATAGCCAAAGGAACATGCGTTTCCTTTGAAGAGATTTAACTTTAATTTCAGGACAAATCATCACCATCGTCATCTTAAAGCACTTGGCAACATTTAACAAATTGCTTACTTTTCAAACATGTTTTTGTGGGCCTGAGGTCGTGTGTTTTGGGCTCGGTTGCTTGTTGTTCTGATAATCTGGCAACCCTGCTCTCAAACTCTTTCATTAGTCTGCACGAGCACTGATTCTTTGGCCGCTAGCACAGCTTTAGAGACGCTAATTTCGACAGTGTGGACCAGAGCCAATCGTCTCTCAGCCCAAAGCGTCATATGAGTCACATGGTTCTTTCTCACACATTTGCAAAAGAAACATGCTCGATAATTGGATGAAGCTGCTCATATTCTCTTGTGCTTTGATTGTGTTGCACTTACTGTCAATAACTGTTTTGTTGTTGCCCTTACTGTAAATAAATAAATAAAAGTTTTGTTGCGTTTCACTGTAAATAAATAAAACAGTTTTATTGTGTTGAACGTATAATTAATAAATTAAATAAAACAGTTTTGTTGTGTCGTACTTGTAAATAAAACAGTTTTTTTAAAATAAAAATAAAACAGTTTTGTTTTGTTGTGTTGCACTTGTAAATAAATAAAATAAAACATTTTGTTGTGTTGCGCTTGTAAATAAATAAAAAAAAACAGTTTTGTTGTGTTGCACTTGTAAATAAATCAAATAAAACAGTTTTGTTGTGTCGTACTTGTAAATAAATAAAATAAAACAGTTTTGTTGTGTTGCACTTGTAAATAAATAAAACAGTTTTGTGACTTACTGTAGCAGCTCTCGCAGGCTCGCCCGCCCCCCGCCGTGTGGAAGGCTCCGGGCCCCGCTCCATTCACCGTCGCCATTTTCCCATTGGTCATAGAGATCTGGTTTGGGTTCGGCTTGTTACTGTCACACAGGAGACAGAAAACATCTTTAGGAGAAAATGAATGTAACTCCGGCGATATAAACCACTGAACAATTCCCTGCACATGACAAATTAGGACCGGATCTGTAGCATAGCAGTTAACAATTTAAAACATAATATTATATGTTTTGAAAGGAAAAAAAGTCCTTGTTCTGTTACATCACAGGATCATCAATGAACTATATGAAGGGCACACTGGAAAAAACTGGAGAATGAACAGCCAAACCAACTAAAGGTCGAAAAACTAAAGGATTAGCAGCTAAAAAAAAAAAAAAAAATCCTATACTTTTGACAGAGCCGCTGTACCTTTAATAGAACTAGGTCTGTAACATAATGTGATCTTTCTGAGGTTTGTGGTAAAATTACTGCCTATGATCAATTGGACCAGTTCAGGGAAAGGCCTGAGGATCAATAAAAGCCTCTGGTTTCCACCTTCTGATGGTGTCAAACTACATACTTTTTATCTATATTTTAAGAGAAAGTCAAACGTCGTCACATCTTCCTGAACAAACTGCTCACTCTTTTCTGTTTGCAGTTGAATAGCTCAGACGTATCGCTGTTCCAATGTCATTTTAAACCCGTTTAAACTTCCTCACACGTTCTGAGAGAAAACTGCACTTACTATGTGGGGATGTAGACCTGCTTCAGTTTACTCTCTGCCTCCGCCGCCTTCAGTCTCTTCTGCAGCAAACAAACAGTACTTCATTAAAACAATACTTCAGACTGACAGGTGAAAACAGGCCAGAACTCACCAGAGAATATCAGAACAGAAATGAGCACTTTCTCATAGTCAGAGCAGTTTAAACAGTCAAATACACTCGGAACAGATGTGAGCAATACTTTTAAAATATAATGTATCTCGAGAGCGGGATTCAAACCGCTAACCTCCCGATCAGAGGGCAAACGCTCCACCAACTGAGCTACTGTCGCACTTCTGTGGTAGGAAACACGTCTGAGGGTGATTGTACCTCAAAGTGATATTTAAACTGTAATAGTAAAACGGTAAATTGTCACTTTTATAGACATGAGAATAGAATGAAAGGAGCGGGAATTGAACCAGTGACCGTCAGATCAGAGGGCGAATCTGCCTCCAAATGTATTGAGTGTCGACTAAGGCTGAAACCAACAGTTATTTGTGTCGTCAGTTGGCAGGATAATCACTAAATCGAACATATGAAAGACGGAAATATCATTTTTAAGGGTTAATATTTATCGTGGGGACTTTTTCTTTGAACTAGTGGAGGCCATTTTGTTATTTATTCAATCTATAAAGTACAAATCTTGTCGTAGAACAGAAAAAGAACTAATTATAGACACAAGGTTATTACTAACTGTTTGATTCTGTTGTTTGTTTATTACAATCCAAGTTTTGAACCATATTGTACATTTAGAATCGTTTTTTTGGAGATAATTCTACTTACTTGGCTTTAATTTACTACTTTGCATAAATTAATTTCAATGTTCTTGTTTATCATCTATGTTCAGCAGTGATTTTTTTCGAGCAATTAAACGTAGGGCCTGAAACTTGACGGTATTTTCTTCCAAGGTCAAAGTCTGTAAGTAAACTGTTGTACTGTACCTGTTGCACATATCTGTCGGTGGTCTTCCACATGTAGTAGTACTCTATGATACTGGTCAGAGACTTCCAGGGCAGCTGCACACGACCAAATATGGACGAAGACACAAAACAGGAAGGAAGGAGGAGAGAAGAGAAGAACATTAGTCTGATAAATACAAGGGATTCGATAATAAGCAATAATATCGTGATAAAAAGGGTCGACAGTAATCGTAATCGGGACATTTTATATAATTGTGAAAATCGGCAACAAAGATTATCGCCGTTGTATCACCAGAATGTGCAGAAAAACAACTTATCCACAAGGAAGTTCTGTTGTCCGGGGCCCCCTATGTGTACTACGGGGGCCCATGTGAGGCTGATTACCCCGGGGCCCCCAAATTTCAGTCAACGGCCCTGCTCATCCATAATATTCTCTGTTAAACTTAGAATTATTCATATCCATAACAACATTAATCAATATCAAGACATAATTGTTATTTTGTCCGTGATAACTGTCACACAAAATTTCAATACCGTCCCATGACAAATACACGTTTTTACTGATGTGGGAATGAAAGCCTTGTGTAAAATGTCTGAGAAAACCTGGCCCCAGCTCAACAATGATTCAGGGACATTGGACGAGAAAAAAGATCTGAGTTTTTCAAATGTGTCAACATAATTTAAATTCATTGGCAGTCTATAAAATCTCTGCTCAAAATCAAGGTAACAGGCACAAAACGTGATGAGTTTTAGAGAAATAGTACTGCGATAGATCAATTATTCACAGGTTTTTATTCAAGTTTCATTTCAACTTTCGGTTTTTAATGTTTCTCTGAAAATCTGCCTCTTTGCATGGATGAGTTTGTTAATTTACTTCACTTTAGTTTTTTTTTTTACCGTGAAAATAAAATGAGCCAATCTTCCACAACAATAATCAAACAAACTGCAGTCTACATCTTCAGAGCTCAAAATGCTCTGTTCCACCTCGTGATGTCATGAAGTGGTAGTTTAAGTTAACAGCTCCTTTTAGTTTTAGATAGATAAGTGGCAATTCCAGGTCTGAAATGATCCAAATTATTCTAGAAATGAAGGTGTGTGGAGTTTAAAAACACAGTGGAGCACTTCCTGTATCACCACATGATGACATCACAAGGTGGAACAGAGTGTTTTCAGTTTGAGAGAAAGAAAAAGGTTTGTTTGTGTGTTAAACATGTGATAATTAAACAAAGAAACACAACTCCAGGTCTGTTTGTGACGAGGAAACGACATTAGAACAAAGATCAGAAAATAGCATTAAAAATTATATTGTGTTACTTAAAAAAACTACAGTACTCAACAGCGCCCCCAACCTCACAGTTAGCGTCACTACTTGTTGCTACTACTTCCTGTCAAGTTTTATCTCTGAAGTTTTTGCAGAGTTGCACTAAAATGAATAAATATTTAAAGATCAGGCGGTGGACAGGGAGCTGCGGGTGGGTTAGAGGTCAGGGGTCAGAGGTCAGAGGTCAGAGGTTTAAGGTCAGGGGGTGGACAGGGAGCTGTGGGTGGATGTCACTGACAACATAAATAAACACAAATAAAATGAATACTTCAGAGGACACAAGAAAGATGTTTGCGTCTCGATGCTAATGCTAACGCTAATTTTGAGGCATAATAAATATTAAAACACCACCACAAACTGAAGTATTGTACATATAAAAATAATTGCGTAGTCTCAAGTTTTCAGATTAGCTTTGAGTTAGCTTTGAGTCGCAGTGAGCTAGCTAGCAAAGCGTACTCTTCACCATCTCTACCATAAACAGTTTACATTAAGCTAACAGTTTTATTTAATTTGATCTTAAATATTCTAAAAACTGCACAATTGCTAAAACTACTAAAATAGATTCAATGGCTATTTCAAAAATGTACCGGGCAGGACAACAGACTCGAGTGCGTCGCTATGGAAACGTGTTTACACTGAGGAAACTGACAGGTTGAAATTACAGCTGTCAAAGATAATGAGTCGAGACAGAGCGAAGACGGTGACAAAGACGTGAGTCACCGTAGTAAATAAACTACAACGAGGCTCCGAGCAGAGACGGCCCGAGCGGCGAGAACGAGGCTGGAACCAAGTGAAAGTAGAAAAAGACGGAGTTTAAATCTGTCAGCGGGACAAATCGTTGGAGGAGTGACGATGTTTCGCTGCTCGTCCAGTTCTGGGCTAAGTACAAGTAGTAAAGTACTGTTCTTAAGTACAAATCTGAGGTGTCTGTACTTTACTTAAGTACATTTTACTGGAGTACATTTGAGAGCAGTATCTGTACTTTCTACTCCGCTACATTTACGAACTGGACTCAAAAGTGAAAGTATTTTTATTTTAGTTTGAGAGCTGCTGAAAAGGCTGAGGGTTTATTTTGAACACGATCATAATTTGAGCAAATAAACAGAAACAGTCATTTTTCCCCAGCTGTTTTCATTTACATATTTTTTAACAAAATTCAGCACAAATCTGCCTCAAAGTCACTACATCTGAAGCTTGATGAAACTCAAAATCTCCACAAAATACTTTAAGAGTAATTTTTTACTTAAGTAGATTTGTTCATATACTTTTACTTGAGTACCTTTTGCTCCATTATCTGTACATTTACTTAACAAAACCGAGTACTTCTTCCACCGATATTTGAAGATACTGTATTGATATTCAGCGTTTTAAATCCATACTCAGACCCACAAATAGACTAAGTTAAAGTAAGAATCACAAATGAACTTTTCACTTGTACAACAACAGCCATAGAATGTTCTTTTATTCACTGTTTTACTCATTAATCTGTTCAAAAACACAGAATGGGGAAGCACAAAAAATATTGGTATTGAATCGATACTGGAACCATTATATCACCTTTCCCTAGCTTCAAGGACTTTACAAAAAAATAAAATTAAAAACTGAAATAAATAAAATAATAATAATTAAATAAATACATAAAAATTAAAAATAATAAATACAAGAATTAATAAAATAAAAAATACATAAATAAATATATATACATTCAAACCAACTTAACTTCTTTGGTCTTTCTCTAGGCCCTGTTTTAAGCATCCTTCAATCCTTAGGTTTGTTCTCAGGTTTGTTCTCAGGTTTGTTCCCAGGTCTGAACCAGGTCTGAACTTTGAAAACCACTTCATTACCCACCTCGCTAACTTCCTTTACACAAACTCCTTTATAGCCTGATCTGCATTCACAGGTTCACAGTCCCACCAGGTCCATGATGTATTTAAATGCAGTTGGCCATCTCCGCCACAGTGATTCCAGTCGTAAATATTCATGGGCACCTGCTGAACACGTTCAGTGTCAGAATGTCTTTATCTGACTCCACAGCCCCCAGGAGCTAACCTAATGGCCCATCTGTTTCCATGGAGATAGAACTTTATTACCATACTGTGGAACATTCCAGATTTAAAGCTCCTGTATCACACAAAACTGAGTCTTATGAGCTTTAATCCATGTTCTAATGTTACCTCCTCAAAAACAGACCTGGAGTTACGTTTTGTTTCATTCACATGTTTGAGTCACACTTTATTATTAGTCTGCACATCTCCAAAACTTAAAACGCTCTGTTCCACCTTGTGATGTCATGAAGTGGTAGTTTTCAACAGATGTTAACAGCTCCTTTTACCTTTAGTTCAGGACAGATAAGTGGCATTAAAATTAATAAGTGGAAAAAAAATATTTATTTGAGCTGAAATAACTGCAAAGGTTACAATTATTTTTGGAACATTTGTATATCCTGGAATCTGAAGAATCATAAGTACAGGAAGTGGGCGGGGACAGGTGGTAGATGAATTGATTCGCCAAATGAAATAATGTATGAAGATTATTGTGACAAAAATGAATCATCACAAACCCTGTATATTTACGCTGAGTTCTTCTCTCAAACTGAAAACACTCTGTTCCACCTTGTGATGTCATCAAGTGGTAATACAGGAAGTGTTTTTAAACTCCACACACCTTCATTTCTAGAATCATTTGGATCATTTCAACCCCTGGAATTGCCAATCTCCACTGAAACTAAAAGTAAAAGGAGCTGTTAAATAAAAAAAAATACCTCTTGATGACATCACAAGGTGGAACAGAGCATTTTGAGCTTTGGAGATGTTACGGACCAATAATAAAGTGTTACTCAAACATGTGTGAATGAAACAAAACTCCACTCCAGGTCTGTTTTTGAGGAGGTAACATTGTAAAACGGCTTAAAGCTACAAGAATCAATTTTGTTAATATAGAACCTTTAAGAATTGACTTTTATGTATAAAACTGCAGCACTGAAATGTTCGATTGCTGTAAAATTACCAAGTGTTGGGACAAAAGCAGATGTTTTTATGTCTCCCCCTCCAAAAAAATCGATGTGAGACGGCGGCCATTTTGAGACATTTTGAGCTGATCAAACACAGGACAAAGGCTGTGATGGTTCTGACATGTTTCCCTTCAGATTCTTTGTGTCTCGTTCGTCAAAATAAACAAAACATCGTGTTCTTTTGGTGCTTTTGTTCAGGTTTGGACAAAGACGTTATTGTGAGCCACCAATTGGCAGCTTTGACTTCTGTATCAAAACAAAGACCTGTCTACGTCTTGTGTGTAACCTCCAGGTACGATCGATTGGACCACGTGATTTTACACATTTAATGGTAGTACAGTACTTTGTTTTCTGTTCCATGTGTCTTATATGTGTGTAACTCCTCAGTGCAGTAGGTCCATAGTGCTCCATGGGTCTGTGTCTTATACTTGTGAAAAATACAGCTACAGATCTTTCTAAAGATATTCAGGAAAGGTTCATTTAGTCTGTGAATATGACTGATTTGTTTGTACTGTAGGGTTGTCAGACGTATCAAAAAATCAAACGCACTTCTGTCCATTTGAACTGAGATAAACAGTAATTTACAACATTGTCATTTCAGACATTTGAATCATTTTTGCTGTTTTTTAAATTTATTATTAGAATGATATAACTCACATCATTTCTGTTCAGTTTATCAGTGACTTCTATTTCACACACACAGTCAAAAGTTTGGACACGCCCTCTTATTCAAATGTTTTTTTTTTATTTATTTTTACTTTTTAAATGCACACAGAAGACATCAAATATATTAAGTAAGATATATGGAATTATGTAGCAATGAAAAAAGGTACGGAACTTTTCAAAATTAGCTTTTTAGTAGTTTAATGTAATCTTAATATATCTTCATATATTTGATGTGTTCAATATGTATATAAAATGAAAAAAGTGGTAAAAATATATATTTAAAAAACACATTGAATGAGAGGGCGTGTCCAAACCTTTGACGGTCGTGTTTGTTTATACATTTACATTTTTTATTTATTCCAATTGTTCGCTTTTGTTGTCATTTTTAACGCCAAACTACAGCCACATTCGATGGCAGCTTCCTGTTTTCGGTGCATTGGTTCATGTTATTTATGTTAAAAATACCCAAATTAAAATCTCTATCATAGTTTTAATCGGTTCTTTTACCACACTAAGGTTTAGTTTGTTTTCATCCCTGACAGGTTGGACTGCTCACTAGCGCCTCAGAGTGGTCACTGTCTGACTATAAACCGGGACGAGGGGGCCTTTTAACTGTCACACACCTGCGATATTCTCCTAAAGAAGTCGGACTGCAGATGGCGCTGTCGTCCTGCCTCCACCAGTGGGAAGACAGCGCTAAAACCTGTTTAAATCAGCTGACCAGACACGTCACAGCAACATCACCTGACCACTCTGAGGCGCTAGTGAGCAGTCCAAACTGTCAGGGATGAAAAACAAAAAAAAAAAATGGAAAAATAACCTATTAAAATTAATTCACGCAAGACTCGATGAAGCTCACTGGACTATATATTGTTGGACGCAGACAGTCTCCCTTCTCCACACAGAGGCAGTAGGGCACGGCTCCACCTAAACACCACAAAGAGGTGACAGTGACGGCTGGAGACCTTGGGGCTTTTGGACATTGATAAATTGGAGCAAAAACAGAAGGTACAAAAATAAAAAACAGGTCAAACTGAAGTGTTGTTGTTGCCTCGTCTCATTATTTTCAACAACAAGCCACAGTCGAGTGAGGGATCCGTGTTGCCAGATCCTACAAGTAAAACCAGTTAAGGCTCTCGCTAATACAAGTCTTCTGGGGATATGCAAAATGTTGGTGCCAATGTGGGTCTCGCTGATTGGGATTTTTTCCATTTTATACATGTATAGTTAGATGTGACAAAATTCCCTGATGTGCCCCCAGTTTGTCTAGTGCAGGGGTCCCCAACCTTTTTTGCACCACGGACCAGAATAATCTCGGTTTTATTTTCTTGGACCGGCCTTCTACACTTGGCAGATAAATATGGCAAAAATAAGTTAAGTGCATAAAAAATCCAGCTCACTGTCCCTCTGAATCAGTGGGACCTGCACTTGTTTCTTCTTTCTTTCTTGTTCACGTTTGTTTCTTTAAAAAACTCTGAAGTCTTCTCTTTTAACCCAGGTCTTAAAGGTTTCATTGCCTCGTTCTCTTTTCCCTCATATTCCGCAGAGCCGACTCGTGAGACTCACCTGTCGAGACAAACCCAGATTTTAAGTAGTTCTCCTGGTGTCGTCTGTTAAATTGATCTTTCTTTTTCTTGGAGGCTCCTCAGTTTGGCATTTTCCCCTTTGCAAAAAAAGCTCCAAAGACTTTTGTTTTTGGCTCTTGTCTCCTCTCCTCTCCCGTCTCCTCTCCCGTCTCCTCTTCCGTCTCCTCTTCCGTCTCCCCTCCCGTCTCCCCTCCGTCTCCGTCTCCTCTCCCCTCCCGTCTCCTCTCCCGTCTCCCCCTCCCGTCTCCCCTCCCGTCTCCCCTCCCGTCTCCCCTCCCGTCTCCTCTCCCGTCTCCCCTCCCGTCTCCTCTCCCGTCTCCTCTCCCGTCTCCTCTCCCGTCTCCTCTCCCGTCTCCTCTCCCGTCTCCTCTCCCGTCTCCTCTCCCGTCTCCTCTCCCGTCTCCTCTCCCGTCTCCTCTCCCGTCTCCTCTCCCGTCTCCTCTCCCGTTTCACTCACTTGTGGCTCTACTTTTGGGCTGGTGTCTGATGTTATACATGATACATTGTGGAGATAAGATCCAGCACAGATATAATAAACTCGCCGTTATATCAGATGGATTTATGTGGAGATTTCCTGTCAGGATTTTCATTATATATCTACAGACGAGCTTATTATGTGTCATGAGGGACGGGCCAAAGTTACGTCGGAGAAGATGCGTCTGATAAATTTACTGTTTTTGTGTCTCCTGGTAGAAAATGCGTGGTACTGGGTACTGGCACATCATGTCTTCACTTTACAAACATTTTAAACAGTCACAAATTCACATACACAGTTACACACCAGCTGCACATCAGAAAGTTAATTAATGGGGTGGGTTAAGCGTCTCAGATCAGAGGACACAACATTATTCATGTGTTACTTCAATTTTTGAATCGCACCGCCAAAATGTGGGTCAAAGTGGTAGTAACTGACCGACCAGACTGAATCTTCTTATGTCAGAGCGGGATTTGAATTTCAGTTTCAGGCGTTATTTTAATAAACACTCATGCCTCAACTTTAATTTTTGCCTTGAAACACAAACGCCTCTTTTTCTAAACACAGAAACCTCACAGTCACCGTCCGCCATCTTATCTTTAAATACTTATTAATTTCAGCGTGACTCAGCAAAAGACAATTGGACAGGAAGTAGTGATGCCAACAGTGAGGCTGCCAGGTGATCAGGGGCCAATAAAAATCAATTTACTAACGCTCTAAAAGCACTGAGCTCCAAGGTATAAGTGAATTGAAATCACAATTTGAATGAATGGTATTAGCAAAACTTAAAGTCTGAAAATATTTTTGAAAACTTTACTCAAACTCAAATTATCCCGTCTCATTTATAAAACCTGCCAAACTCTGTAGTCAAGACTTCTACAAACACGTTTCAAAGTGGCTTGTATTAGTTTACCAGTTCAATACTGAGTCTTTTTTTTCAAATACTGAAAAAGAATTTGAACAGAATTCTACCTGTTCTGTTCTAAATTAAATCACAAATCTAATCACAATCACATCTTAAACTGAAAAAACAAAAACAGAATTTTGCTAAAACCTAAAATAAACATGTTACCAAACGACAGCACTAAACAGGGATGCACCGGTACTGATACTGGGATCGAATATTGGTGCCAACACTAAAACATTAGCTCGATAAGGTTTTGTTAAGTCCTGGGTTGGGCCTTTTATTTGATGTAATGTGATGGAAATTTAAGTGTATTCATGTTGTGTCTTTACATTTGATCTGTGTCAGTGTGTAAGACGCAGACGAGATATTAACACGTGTGAAGCTCCGTCTCCATCCCAAAGGAAACTCGTTGTTCTACCGGTGTAAGTGTAAAAGTTCATTATCTGACGGGTGTGAAACAAAAGTCACTCTGCTTTGAAATGTATGTAGCTTTGTCATTCTGGTATAAAATAGTCAGAGCTCAGATGCTCAGAGGACCACAGCAATAAGACCATTTATAGGCCTAGAACGTCTCATAATGTTCGAACTTTTATTCATACGAAGCTGTTCATTCGTGATGTGAACTGGATCTTTTGTGTTATAGACATTGTGTAAAGAAGCGGATAAAGTGCGAGCGAGTGTGACGTCAACCACAGCGTCCAGTCAAATGAAGCTCATCGAGGTAGAGCAGTTATAGCAGAAGTTCAGACTGTGAGTATCGTAGCAACCAAAGTGCACAAAAAAAAAAGTTGCAACCTGGATTTAACTAAGCAAATAGGTCTGAGCCTATAGATACGAGTCAGGTCTAGGTTCAGCAACAGTCTGAGCTCAAAGAACGAGGTCAGCAGACACCTGAAGATACCGAATCAATGGATTTTTTCTTCCCTGATGCTCGGGCATATTCCTAGATGACAAATACCAGGATTCATGGGGCTCAAATAGTGACAGAGGTTCAGGAGAATCATTTTCACACATGGAGCCTCCACAGAGTCCAGACCTTAACCCCACTGAGAATCTTTGGGATGTGCTGGAGAAGCTTTGTGCAGCGTCAGACTCGACCTTCATCAAGGCAACATCTTGGTGAAAAATGAATGCAACACTGGATGAAAATAAATCTTGTGACATTGCAGAAGCGAAATAGAAACACTGCCACGGCGAATATGTGCAGTACTTAAAGCTAAAGGCGGAACAACCAAATATTAGAGAGTGTGACTTTCTTTTGGCCAGGCAGTGTATATACAGCCTATGGTTAAAGTTGGCTGTGTTTTAAGGAAATAAGTGCCATTTTCAGCGCCTACAATGACTGAAAACGACACTTATTTCAGTATCGGTTATCGGCAACTACTTAAAGTCAAAGTATCAAAACTGAAAAGGCTGGAATAGTGCATCCCCAGTACTATACCTGCTCATTACTAATATAATATACTCATATATTTACTGTTTAGTACTTACAAAGTCTTGTCGGATGTCGTTGAAGTCTTTGCCGTACTTTTCCAGTGCCTCTTCGAACATGGCGGCCTCTGAAGCGCTCCACTCCTCCATCTCATCTCGACAGAGGACCGGACCCCCCGCGGGCACCAGGACGCTTAGGGCACTCGAAAGGTCGTAGTTGTGGCGATGAAGAGTGTCCATCGCGTGAAACTACACAGAGGAAATGGTCGGGATGAAGTAAACAGTAACATTTATCTGATAAAAACGGTAGACATTAAGCGTTTGTTGGAGATCCGCACAATAAATATCCCACAAAGATAATCCCCATTATTTCACCAGAATGTACAGAAAAAAATACTTCCCCATGATGATTTTTTGTTGTTTTTCCTTATAACAAAGTGCAGTGCTATACATCCTCTCTAGACTAGACTGAAAACCCACCCCATCCCTGGTATTTAACACAAACTACACGGGATATCTTAGTGTTTTATTGTTCTTTTGCTATGCATCGTGTGATCTGTATATCATTTTTGTCCATTGACTTTTATCTGAAGCACGTTGGCCAGCTCAAGTTGTTTTAAATGTGCAATATTCAATTAAATTTTATTTCTACAACAGTCGTTTAAACATGGAGCAGGCAACAACTTTAATCATTATTGTGATATAATCGTTAATCACATTTATTTTGGCCATGATAATCGTGACACCAATGCCTTGGAAATGGTTAGGATCGTTTTTGGGTTGAGGTTTTAGTCAAATAAAGTGATTTGAAAAGTTTACAGCCACTTCTGTGTCAGTAAAAACATGTGGTTTGGAGCAGAGTTCAGACTTGGATGAAAATGTTTGACTTTTTTGGGTTAAGTCTGTGTAATTCCTGTCCAGGTCTGAACTTCGTCTTTTGCTCTGTTTTTGGATAAAGTTTAAATGTCTGCCTTGTTTCCATTCATGAAATTAATATAAAAGCCAATATTTGTAAGAAAACAACACACAGACATACAAAAATAAATAAAATAATTTGTTAAGGATAAAAAAAAGATAGTAACATATCGATTAGCCTGCCAACTATTATACTCTATGCTAAAACACGAGGTCTACTTGTTCTCACTCACTTACTCCCCCTATAGGTCAGCCTCTGTCATGCTCTGAATGAGTGACAGTCAGATTTAACCAATCACAGTGAAGTATGAACTCTCAGAAGTAATAAATGTCTTCCACAGAAAATAAACCCACAAACATTGAAAAATCGTGAGAAATTTTGAATCCTGGTCTAAAATTATGACTCAAGATTAAGACCAAAAGCGTAAATAGTTTATATAAATTATGTAATATGTTAAAATACATAAACGTCGTCTTACCAGTGTGATGTCTCTAGAGGCCGCTGCTGCGCTCATGTGTAAACTGGGCTGTCTGACTGAGCTGCTGCAGTCCAGAGCGCGAGCGAACGTCCCCACCGCCCTGAAACAAACAAGAAAACATTTTAAAACACTACAAAATCAATACAAGTATCTCATGGAAATTATCTTCAAAATGTCCAAATCTGACCTGTAACTCAACCTGGTGACGGTACCCTCAATGGAAAAGTGACACACTGGCTTTAAATTGCTTCCCTTTTAAATGAGAACTGATTTTTTTCTGAATGAACAAATGTATTTCCTCCATCTTTTGTACAATGGACAAGGGACAATGCTCAAGCGTCTGCTAATAAGATATGCTAATTTATGCAAATATATTCGTAAAATCTCTGTGCAGTTTGCCCGGCTGGATTATTAAAAGCACAAACTTGACGCATGTACATTTGAAGCACGTTTAAAAATAAGATTCACGCTGCCGTTCGATAACCTTGAGGTTCTGAAGAGCAGAGGTCGAGTCACAGCAAAAAGCTTCCAACATAAAGTGAAAAGTCATTTGTCCCGCTCCGAAAATGGAAGGAGAAAATTTGCATAAGTTCCAAGTAAAAATGAGGCTTGAGCGAGATTACTCACTGAATCAAAAAAAGCAATTAGCAAACCGTAAAAGCTGCAATTTTTGAAATGTCAGATGCCCTCCCTGTGTCTCCACGAGGTCTTACTCTGCAGAAAAACTAACCCTGATCTGTACAAACATGTTCTGAGGGAATCTGACTCTGTGTGTGTGTCAGATGCCCTCCCTCTGTGTGTGTGTCAGATGCCCTCCCTCTGTGTGTGTGTCAGATGCCCTCCCTCTGTGTGTGTGTCAGATGCCCTCCCTCTGTGTGTGTGTCAGATGCCCTCCCTCTGTGTGTGTGTCAGATGCCCTCCCTCTGTCTCCACGGGCTCTTATTCTAAACTACAAAATTAGCAGTTTTTATGTAGATCTGTACATGGTTCTGAAATATTCCTTTGTGTCAGATGCCCTCCCCGTGTGCCTCCATGGGGTCTTCTTCTGGATAAAAACTGCCAACACGTTTAAAATATGAACTTTGTATAGAATCGTAACATCAAAACCCTGGAGAACCCACGGGGTCAAATTTGGTTTGCTGCTACGCAAAATGGGAAAAAAAAAAATTTAACTTCAAAAGCCCAGAGTGCCACTTCTGACCCCTACATAGAGACACCTAGTGGATGAGTATTGAATTAAAATGAGCCAGAGTGGTAGTGACAAGATGGTCGACCTGTTGAGCTGGAAAACTACCCAAACAAAATCGTCTTCTCAGCAAACCAGCGGGTGCTAAAATTGTGTTTTTTTTGTTAATCTTTTTAGCTTGCAGAATGTCTAAAAGTATGGTTTATATTCTTTTGGATAAATTAGCAACTCTGATGGGTCAAATTTGGCCCTGATCCTAAATTAGGGAATAAAGGATTAAAAGTGAAAAAAGTGGATATTCAGTGAACTTAATGCATTTTTCACTATTTCACCTATATAAGGGTTCTTGGGTTCTCCAGGGTTAAAACAGAAATTTCGTATTTTGAACATGTATTATGATTGTAATGCTTGTCAAAAAAAAAAAAAAAAAAAAAAAAAAAAAAAAAAAAATTGCAATGGGTGTTTTTATTGTACCAGAATTTTTTAAGTTTTAAAATTCTCCACAATTTTTCACAATAACTTCAGTAGAATTTATAAAAAAATGTTGGTTTCCTTTATTTATTATTCCTTGGAATAATGCACATTTTAAGCCTAATCGTCATGTGCAATTTCCAATTTATAAATTCAACTTTCTTTCTGTCCAAATACATCTAGAAACATGGAGTACAATCGTGATTATAATTACATTTTAAAAGAGTTGTACCAAATCTTTTAGGCTGTTTTGCATCTGAATCTAAAGCATATTTATCGCCCGAGAACCAGAAAGTGTCAAACTATATCTAGAAACATGGGTACGGTCCCTTAAAATGTAATTATAATCACATTTGTACTCCATTTTTTCAGGAAATAGTAACATTTGTTTTGCCCCAGTGCAGATATAATGTAAAAGCAGCTCTCACGATCAAACTGAGACCAATGTATCCAATTTCAAAGCATATTTATCACCCGAGAACCAGGAAGTAAAGCTAGTACACCGTTAGCATGCTAGCCGTTGTTGTTAGCTGCATTATTGTAATTCTAAAGTTTTAAATATTAAAAATGAGCTGGATACTGACCGTGCCACCACCAGGAATTGGTCGATCTGTTTGTTGGTGAGGGGGCACTCGGGGTCCCATAGTTTTTCTTCGAGTTTAGCCTGGTCCCTCTCGTCCTCCTCACCTGAAGAACAAGACATTCACCACATTTGAAACATGTAAAAATATTAAAAGGACATTATTAATCAAGATGGGTTTTTTTTTTTACGATATCGATTTAGTGTCTGATAATGTCTGCCGATATTTTTGGTCAGATTTAGATTGTTTTCACTAAAAATATAAGATTTGAAACTCCATGCACCTTCACTAGAACCATTAGGATAATTTCTGCCATCGAACTGCCAATCTCTACTGAACTGAAAGGTAAAAGGAGCTGTTAAGTACCACTTTATGACATCACAAGGTGGAACAGAGCATTTTGAGCTTTGGAGATGTACAAACTAATAATAAAGTGTTACTCAAACGTGTGAATGAAACAAAACACAGCTCCAGGCCTGTTTTTGAGGAGGAAACGGCATTAGAACATAACTTTAATCTCAGAAGAGTCACTTTTGTGTAATATAAGACCCTTAAGATTTGTAACTTTTCTGTTGGAAGTCACCTGCTCGTCGTCGTAGAGAGAAACGTTCCAAAGTATGGCATTAAACTCATAAATTAAGCATATTTTTCAGTGCAGTGCTTGTCTCAGTGGATAGAAATAAGAGAAAAATATGTTACACAACTTCATTTAAAATGGTTAAATTGAGGTAGTAAGATAAGAAACTACTTCAGCATCTCCGATTGAGCTCTATGACTGGACAAAAAACAAGAAAACAAACATCTAAACGCATTTTTAATCATTGGAATTTTGATTAGATTAGATTTTTTCAAAGTTAAACATTTCAAACGCATTCAGAAGAATTGACAAAAATATACATGTTCTGAAATGTGATTCTTGTTTTATTTTGTCAGTCCGTGTTTGTAAAAGTCTGAACTACAGGGTTAGCAGTTTTTATGCAGAATAAAACTTTAGATTTTGTTGCAGTTTCATTTTGATTGTGATGAATCCTGCAGTTCTACTCTCCAAATATTCCAGGTGTGTTTTCTCAAATAAGTCAATTTATTTTACTTTTGACAGAAGCATTTACAAACATGTGAATAATAGTTGGGCTCAGTCTCATCTCCAGGTAAATCCAGAGAGTCGTTCTGTGTCTGTCACATTCAGTTCTTGGCTCATCTGTTTCTTTGAGCAACATCACGGTGATTTATCTCCACTGTCTCTGTGTTGACACTTTCAAAACTGACCATCAATCTTCTACCAGACCAATGAACGAACGTCACTGCAACAGGTGCAAACCAGAGTTTAAACCAGAGTTTAAACCAGGGTCAAAACCACAGACTGTAAAAAGACGTGGACTGAGTGAGTCTGACGTCACCCACAGCGTCGGCTCCAAATGAAGCTCATCGAGGCTAGAGCAGTTATAGCGGCTAATTTGGAGGAGACTTCCATATTTAGAATGTTGACCGCGAGTATCATAGCAACCAAAGAGCCAATCCGGAGCGAGGATGTAGAAGGTAACGCCCCTTCCTGGTGGCACCACAGGTTTAGCGGGGAGTGAGCACTTAGCAACGCTGTCAGTCAAACCTGTTGCTAACACTAACAGGAGTGACCGCAGGGAAAGAAGGACCTGATGTGTCTGTTATTAATGTTCATATGTTGATTTACAGACACAAAAGTGAAATAAAAACCCCAGGATCATGTAGAGGGTTAATACGAACATTTAAGACCAAAATGAGTCTGACAGCAGCAGGTACAGAGAAAGGGGACAGTAAAAAGAAAAAAAAAACTCAAAATAAAAAAATAAAAAAACTCTAAATAACAAAAAAAAATTAAATGAACTCAAAATAACTAAAAAAAAAAAAAGAAAACTAAAAATAACAAAAAAAAAAAAAAAGAACTCAACTCAAAATAAAAACCCCAGGATCATGTAGAGGGTTAATACAAACATTTAAGACCAAAATGAGTCCGACAGCAGCAGGTACAGAGAGAGAGGCCACAGTTTTTCAATAGAAAGTGAACTGGAGCCAGCGCCCACCCATGCTCACTTCCAGTTTGGAACGCGACGGCTAGCAGGTTAGCCATGTTCATTTATATGACAGACTATGGCTTAAAAAAGTGATTTTTTTGTCATTTTAGTGTGCCAATTAAAAAAAGGAGGACTAAAGGACTCTGCAAGGATCTGACAATATTTTTGGTACAAATTGTTGATGTATATAAAACTCCATGGAGACAAGCTGGTGATGCCAACAGGCCAAGTGACAGGTCAGATCTGTGGAGAAGCGAGCCTGCTCACAGTAAGCATACATGTTTATCGACATAGTTTAGGGCAATAGAAGATCCAGGTAACTGAACGAATGAAAGACAGTTCAATGACACTTTCTCAATGGAGAGGAGCAGGTGTCGGACCAGCCAATCAGAAAAGTCACATAGTGCAGCTTTTAATGCCAATCATATACATACTCAAACAAATAAATTTAAAAAAATTAAACAAACCTTCTTGTAGCATCTCCGGTACGTCGGCCTGAAATCGGGGGCCCACCCTGATCTCCCCTTTGTCGGCCAACAGCGTCTTCTGTGTGGGGTCGTACACCAGCGAGTAGAAAAATGTGTCCTGGAAGAAAACAGAAGGAAGGGATGATTTTAATATGAAGCACAGTGAGTATTAGATATGAGAATGAAATAGAGTTTATAAATAAATGTGTGTTTTAGGAAAATCTTGAGAATTTGATTTGAGTGAAATGACTTTACTGCAAACAATATAATCTTAAAAAATGGTAGAAATAGAAAAAAAAAACAACTCCAGGTCTGTTTGTGATGAGGAAACATTATAACAAAGATCTGAAAATAGCATAATATGGGCCCTTAAAAAATTTTATTCCCATTCCCACAGCTCAAAGCCCAAAAAGAAAAAGTGAAACATTTGAGGTAACAGAACACTTTGATTTTTTTTACTCACCTCTTTGTCGAGATATGACAAAACCGCTTCAGTCTCGTTCAACAGAGCCACGCTGCATTTACCCCTAAAACACAAACAAGAGAATTAGAATGAAACAGGAAGTGAGCCATGTCCTGAATGAGAGCGCATCCATGTGGACGGCCTCCTGGAGCGGACGGAACGGAAACGAGCAGCAAGTCAACTGTTTACAACCACATCAGAGAAACTCAGAACATGAAGTCCACTGTTTAAAACCAGAGAAACTCAGAGAGAACATGAAGTCCACTGTTTAAAACCAGAGAAACTCAGAGAGAACATGAAGTCCACTGTTTAGAACCAGAGAAACTCAGAGAGAAACATGAGTCCACTGTTTTAAAACCAGAGAAAGAAACTCAGAGAGAACATGAAGTCCACAGTTTAGAACCAGAGAAACTCAGAGAGAACATGAAGTCCACTGTTTAAAACCAGAGAAACTCAGAGAGAACATGAAGTCCACAGTTTAGAACCAGAGAAACTCAGAGAGAACATGAAGTCCACTGTTTAAAACCAGAGAAACTCAGAGAGAACATGAAGTCCACTGTTTAAAACCAGAGAAACTCAGAGAGAACATGAAGTCCACTGTTTAAAACCAGAGAAACTCAGAGAGAACATGAAGTCCACTGTTTAAAACCAGAGAAACTCAGAGAGAACATGAAGTCCACAGTTTAGAACCAGAGAAACTCAGAGAGAACATGAAGTCCACTGTTTAAAACCAGAGAAACTCAGAGAGAACATGAAGTCCACTGTTTAGAACCACATCAGAGAAACTCGGAGAACATTAATACAAGTCACACAATGATACACCGACAGATCAAAATTCAAGAATGGTTTACAGCAATAATGTGGGAGAGCGGGGTCGTTCTTTCCATTTCGTCCTTTTTTTTCTTTTCCTGTTGTTTGTTTTGTTTCTTTCTCCATTCTCCATTTCCATTTCTTTCTCCATGTCCCTTTTCCCCCTTATTTCTTTTCTTTGTCTTTCTCTTTCTTTCCTTTTTTCTGTCCCTTTTTCCTTTTGTCTTTTTTTCCCTTTCTTTGTCCTTTTCTCTTTTTCTTTCACTTCTCTTTCTTTGCTTTTCTTTTTTTTTTTATAAAACAAAAATACAAATAAAACACATACTTTTATGACACCTAAGTCTCCAGTTTTGCGTGTTCTTGAAATATTTTTATGACGCTAAGCAGCCAAAATGTCTTTTTCTCATCTCAGTTCTGATGTGACCTTGGTCTTATAGAGCCCTGTGATCTGGATGTGATATTTGTCTTTAGTTCAGAAGTTTGTCCTCAGTTTCTCTGCTCTCACCTGCCCGGCTCAATATTCATCTGTCCCGGCTCCCGCTGATGTGACCGCGCCCAAACGAACCGAAACAAACATGGCGACGCGGAGAGCCTAGTTTAGCGGAAAAGTGGATTATTTAGTTTCTGAAATCGTGCAGAGGGAGGAAGCGCCGTGTGCATCTGAGGACAGGGAAGAGGTCTGCTTTTCTCTCAGCTGGGTCTAACTAAAGTTTGATTTCTCGGCTTGTGATAAAATATTCATGGGTTTCAACTTCCCTTTGTATCGTGTAGTTTTTGAGGACGGTTGACCATTCAAAAAGATAAAATATTTTGTTTTGAATTGTTAAATGCTATGGCAATGGCAACTTTTCATCATTCGTGAAACCCGAGGATATTAGGGCAGGACTTCGTGGGAGCGGGCTTCGGGGAAAGCGGACTTCGGGGAGAGCGGACTTCGGGGAGAGCGGACTTCGGGGAGAGCGGACTTCGGGGAGAGCGGACTTCGGGGAGAGAGCGGACTTCGGGGGGAGAGCGGACTTCGGGGAGAGCGGACTTCGGGGAGAGCGGACTTCGGGGAGAGCGGACTTCGGGGAGAGCGGACTTCGGGGAGAGCGGACTTCGGGGAGAGCGGACTTCGGGGAGAGCGGACTTCGGGGAGAGCGGACTTCGGGGAGAGCGGACTTCGGGGAGAGCGGACTTTCGGGGAGAGCGGACTTCGGGGAGAGCGGACTTCGGGGAGAGCGGACTTCGGGGAGAGCGGACTTCGGGGAGAGCGGACTTCGGGGAGAGCGGACTTCGGGGAGAGCGGACGGGGAGTGTTTTAATGATAGTGACAGACCTACATAAAACTTTATATTAAATTAATTCATAGAAACTAACTGTAGTGGCCGGTTTACAATACAGTCTGTGAACAAATAAATTGGTAATAAAGATTCTAGGCACATTTTGATCCGGTCTGTCATATCAGTGAAATATTTTGGGGACATATTGATGTTAAATTAAGAAAAAAATTATTTGTTTTAACTTTGAACCATCATTTTTAAAAACATCACCTAATATGATTTAAGGATATGTTCTGGAAGGTGAAATCTTAATAATACTCGATTAATCATGGTAAATAATTGATTGATTACTTACTAAAATACTAATTAGCTGCAGCCCTAATGGTTGTAGGAGTGAAGACGTTTGGCTGCTCGTCCAAGCCTCTTTCAGTTCTGGTCAGATTACAGCTGGACGCTGCCTTATATCTGTCTGAAGGGGGCGCTACCTACACTGAAACTAAAAACACTCGTTGTTTGCAGTTTTTGTTTGTAGGCTAGGTCTATGGAGCTACCCTAAGTGTGCACTGTGCCCGAGTCATACTTACCATAACCATTCAAGCCCCTAATGAGTACTTTCACACCTATTAGCACACTGGCTAGCCCTATTGTTTTCCTTGTTTGATTTGGGTCTGAGGATGGGGTTATAGACAGGAGACAGATGACGTCTAAGGCCCCTGTTACTGTTTGAAAAAGGATTGTCTTTCCTAACAAAAAATGCTTCTTTAACTCCCCTCTCAAACCACGTCTTTTCTTTGACTAAGATCAGTGTTTAGTTGCTTTGAGATGGAGATGTACGTCAGACTGTGGTCCCGAGCTGCTCTCTCGATGGTGTTGGTACATTCTCTTATTGTATTTTTTGTCCAGTTAATGGATTTTATATTTTTCATTTACTATGGATCAGACCTGGACGACTGAGGGATTACACAGACATTACAATAATACTATAATACTATAATGCAGTATTTCCTGACCTGATGTGTGTGGCTGGTAGACTTTCATACTGCCGTGAAAGGAACAGTTCTCTGTGGCGGAGCTGATGTTTTTGTTTGTCTGTGAGGTCTGTCTCTGTGGGACTCTCCTTCTCCTCCTCCAACTCCTCTGCAAAAACAAGACACGACAAAAGGTTTAAATACAGGTTTTTAAAAGAGCAGTGGCAAGCGGGACAAGCATCCAGACGCAAGCCCTTTCAGTAAGGACAAAACAAAAAGACGCTAAATCTGGCATCTCATTTTAACAGGTACTGAGACTAAATTACATAA
>JAIEZT010000304.1:1361842-1401842 GCA_019594935.1 Periophthalmus modestus | reverse complement strand
TTGTGATGTCATGAAGTGGTAGTTTAACAGGTTTTAACAGCTCCTTTTACCTTTAGTTTAGTCGAGATAGAAAATACTAGGACTGAAACCGTCCGAGTGACTTGGAGTGGAGTTTAGAAAGACAATGGAGCACTTCCTGTATTACCACATGATGACATCACAAGATGGAACAGAGTGTTTTCCGTTTGAGAGAAGAACTCAGCCTAAATCTGCAGGGTTTGTGTGTTAAACATGTGAATGAAACAAACAACTGCAGGCCTGTTTGTGACGAGGAAATGTTAGAATATAGATGAGAAAAAGTGTAAAATCAGCCCTTTAATGCAATATACAGATTTTATTGTAGACTAGAGCGCTCCTTTCCTTTTTCTTGTCCTGCTTTAGTAGTGATATCTTATTAAACTCACTGATCCTTGGTTAAATTTGTCTTTCCTTGACATTTTGTAAGACCAAAGACTTGTGTTTGAAGCTTTATAGCTCCAGTCACTTTGATATTTGCCATTTTACTGGCAAAAGATCAGCCAACACTACTTTTATGTACTTCTATCATGTTTTATCGCAAGAAAATATTGACCAGCAAGATTTTGGCACACACCGAGGATGGAAAGTGAATATATGGGTACAAGAATGCAGAGGTCAGAGTTCAAATTTCATGACTTTTGCAGGGTCTATAGTGAACCTTTAAGTGAACGCCATTAGAAAATCACAAATGCTGCAAGTTTTGAAGTATAATTTCTTCCACAAACAGCAAAATCTCTAGTCTTATTGTGCATAAAAACTGCTAATCCTGTAGTTTAACATGCTCTGAAATTAACAGTGTCCCTGATCAATCACAATCCTTTCATAAAATCACAAATATAACCGCTATGAGACATTTTTCCCCACATCCTTCAGCCCTTGTACTCTATGTAACAGATATAGCTTAAATACTTGGGAGTATATTAGGAAGCAGAGTCTCGTTTTTCATTATATCGCACGATGTCGACCTATGACCTTTAACTTCCAGTGAGTTCCAAGTTACCGTCTTCACCTGTCGTCGGAAAATTCTGTCATTCTGCAGATAATTAACAGAGATATAAAATGTAATGGTGGGATAAAAAAATAAAATGGAGGCCGTTTGAATCCTATGCTCGGCTATACTTGAAATTTACAATCAGAGCTTTAGTATTTGCGATAAGTACTTTAGTGCAGTAAAAACGATAAAGACAAAGTGAAAACTCATAAACTGCAAATATTGGACTTCACCCAAATGTTTATGTCAGATTATTGTAAAACACTTCTAAGCAAAATGATTTATAAAAACTTTGTCACCATCTTGGTAAATTTTTATACAGCGTTTTGTCGCCCGTCTCCATGGTGATGTCTGAATGTTCCACAGTATGGTATTAAAGCCATCTATCTAGCATTTATTTCATTACGGGTGTTTTATTGCCCAGAAGTACCGTAAGAGCCTGGACTTTTTTTAAAGCCAATTTAAAGACCTTTTATTTCGAAAAGCTTACTTCTGATGTTTTTAGCTTTTAGCAATTAATATTTTAAAGTTATTTTTTATTGTAGCACTCTGGAATTCTGTTTAATGAATCAGAATCACTTTTATTGATCTTGGTTATCAGATGCCACGACCACAGGATAGAAATTTAAGAATAAGAATAAAATGTCATTTAAATAAGAATAAAATTTCGTGCAATAAGAATAAAGTATCAACAGTGTTCAACAGTGCATAAAACAGTAAAAAATATAAAATAAAATAAAATGGTGTATAAATAAATAGATCTCAGCATCACAAAAATCACACACTATTTACATCTATGTACAAATGGTATATTGGAGTATTGAAGTGATTGGTTAATGAAGAGTGCATTATAAATAAAATGTATTATTATTTTAAGTGTCTTGCCCAAGGACACAACGACAGCATTTATCTGTGAGAGCTGGAGTCGCACCACCAGCCGATGACTGATGTTTTTTATGCTGAGAGCGGGATTCGAACCGCCGACCTTCAGATCAGAGGACGAACACAACCAACTGAGCCACTGTCGCTCGTCTTTAGTTTCGATAACACGATTCAAAAAGAACGAAAAACTGCATTGTGGGAATAATGTTAAAAGCGAGGTGTTTTACTGATTACAGAGCACAGTCTTTTTGTTTTTGGGTTGTTTCACTTCTCGTCAGAACATTTATTATTTAAGAGAAAGATGATTGTTTCGAAGTTTGTCTGGGGCTGTTTTGTGTTGCTGAAGTGTTTTTTGTAAATCGATCGTCTCTTTGAAGCTCCTCCACTTTTAAATTAATAAAAACGAATGAAAATAAAACTCACTTGCGTGTTTGTCTGCGAGCTGAATGAGGCTGTGTGAAATGTCTCTTCGTCTGTAGAAACACACGACTTTGGCCTCCACGTTTCCGCTGGCCGTCTGCAAATAAATAAAATAAAAAAACAACACATAAATAAAAAATAATACATGGAAAAAATATCAAAGCAATTATGAAGGCATTTTTATCGTCTGCGAACCAGGAACTATGGCTTGTGCGCTAGTTGTTGTTAGCATTATGTGTGACCTCCACAGACTGTGTGACGTCACCCACAGCGTTCGGCGAGTGTCATAGCAATAACGCCAACAGGATCCCCCCAGGATCATGTAGAGGGTTAATACAAACATTTAAGACCAAAATGAGTCTGACAGCAGCAGGGACAGAGAGGGGACACTAAAAACAAAAAGAAACTTAAAATATCAAAAAAAAAAAAAAAAAAAAAAAAAACAACCAAAAAACAACAACAAAAACAACAACTCAAAAAAAAAAAAAAAAACAAAAAAAAAAAACTGAAATTTAAATAACTAAAAAAAAAAAAAAAAACTTAAAAAAAAACAACAACAAAAAAAACCCCGTCAAAAAAAAAAAAAAAAAAATTCAAAATAACCAAACCCCCCCCCCCATAAAAAAAAAAAAAATAAATACTAAAAAAAAAAATTAAATACTAAAAATAAATAAATAAATGAAAAAAAAAGAAAAGAACTCCAAAAAAAAACAAAAAAACACAGGATCATGTAGAGCATCTTAATACGAATCGTCTATGTTTATTTCAGCAATATATCGAACTTCAAAATGTGTTGAAATGTGGCCATTCTCGAAAGTGTCACCTGCTGGTTTCAAAACTGATCTCCAAGTATCAGAAATGTTTTAACACATGCATTTTATTTTTTTTTAAGCTACCATCTCTAAGCTACATAACACATTTTGAGGTTCGATATATCGCTGAAGTAAATACAGATGATAAACGATAATCCTGAAACTGATTTATGCCACTGATGCAAGATTTAAATCACAAAAACTATTATAAATCTACAAAATGAGCTGCAATAAAAAGACAGCAGAATGAAACACTGAAGTTCTATGGCAAACTAAGTAAAATTCAATCTTCTCTGGCAAAAATGTGATCATATATCAAAAAAAAAACCAAATCTCAGTACTGCAAAGAAAAGGCAAACATGATAAATATAGATGCCCCAAAATGACTGTTCCGTCGAATAGTGTTACACACCTTAGAGATGGTAGATTTAAACAAAAAAATACAGCTATAGCGATACTTGGGGATGTTTTGAAACCACCAGTGACTCTTTCAGGTCTTAAGGATCGTTTTACGTCTGAACAACAGTCACGACAAAGACATTCTGCTTCAGGCCACAGCGATGATGGAACGAAGGGAAAGTAGTAAAGGACTGTACTTAAGTAAAGATAATTAAAATGTATACTTAAGTACATTTTACAGGGCGCATTTTTTACTTCTACTTCACTTCACTTGAGAGCAGTATCTGTACTTTCTATTCCACTACATTTTTGAACTTGACTGAAAAGTAAAAGCATTTTTTTATTGTCTGAGATCTGCTGAAAAGTCTGAGGGTTTATTTTTGACATGTTCATAAAAATATAGCTGGAAAAAAATATTGTTTCTAAAAACTAATAAATAAATAAAAAAAAAAAAAAAAATCATAACACCATATACCTGAGTTGAAGGGTTTTTGGAAAAAAAAATATAAATGGAATTATAAGTAAGGCTGGTGCGCTGTTAGCATGCTAGCTGTTAGCATTATGTGTGACCTCAGAGAGTCCTTATAAACTCATCGAGGTGAATAATTAGGGTGGTGTGAATGTGTTTGAAAAGTGAGGAATCATTTTGGACTGATGCAATCGATTTTAAATGAACTAGTTTTGTTTTTCATCTAGGGAAAAAAAAACTGTTGATTTGTTGAGCAGAATTCAGTACAAATCTGAATCAAAATCACTACATTTGAAGCTTTATTATATCTGAAAATCTGCGTGAAATACTTTTACTTTTTATTCTTTAAGTACATTTTTAAACAGGTACTTTAACACTTTTACTCAAGTATTTTTTTTTCCCATGTGGTGCTTTTCCCAGAGTATTTTTTTTGCTCTTGTATCTGTACTTTTACTTAACAAAATTGAGTACTCCATCCACCAGGGGGCCACAGTGAGTTTGTACCTTATTAAGTTCCTCTATCCGACGGATCAGGTAAGGGTTACTGGAGGAGTTCTCAAAGAAGACGTAATCTGCAAAAGAAAATGTACAGCGTTACATTAAAATCAACCGTCATTACATCACAGAGGGAACTTAACATGCAAACTAAAAAAAGTCTAAATTAGTTAAAGCCTATAGTTTTGAAATTCGATTTACTGATGAAAAAATATAGATAATAAACGATAATATTGAAACTAATTTATGCCACTGATGCAAGAACCCGAAAGCAGCATTCCCCCCAAAAAACCCTCATCCTAAACCACGAAATCACGAGCTGCAGTAACCAAACAGCAGAATGAAACTCTTTAAGTCTCAGTTTGCATCTGTAATGAGTCAAACGAGGGATTTATTAAGTATTTTTCCCGCTTTAATCTCATCTACAGCCAAAACTTAACACGCAAGTCGGCTTCACGTTCAGACTTGTGACCTTTTGAACTTTTAAAGAGGAAGTATTAACCATTGAAATGAATCATGTGGTGACTGTTTAAAGTTTAGTTTTTAGTTCTTGCTTTTAAACGCTGGGTTTTGTGTTAAAAACTGGGGATTGCTCACATTACACAACACTAATGATAATGTTGATTACTGTAACAATGATGACATAAGCACATTAGATAAACATCAGTTGGCCGATATATCAGGCTGATATTTTGCCTTTTCAGCATATTGGCTTTTGGCCTTCAGTCTCCAGCACAGGCCGATATTTTGTTTTGGTCGATTTCTTGCCTAGAACATACACAAAAAGATTTATTTAAGCCCCTCTGTCCTCTAGTTGAGGCTCTGGCCCTACAGACTTGAACTCATCCTGCCCTCATTTGTGGATCTCTCCTTCACTGCGGTTCTCCTCGAGGTTTCTCTTTTTTCCACCAAGTTTGTTTTTCTTTGCTGAAAAGGAGACACTACAGACAGGGGGCGCTCTGGGACAGTGGTTCCTGCAGGAGGAGAGTCTGAGGACAGGGGGCGCTCTGGGACAGTGGTTCTTGCAGGAGGAGGGTCTGAGGACAGGGGGCGCGCTGGGACACTTCTCCATTTGCTTGCTTTCTGTTGATTCATTTGTTTGTCTGTTTCTGTTTCATAGTTGATTTTCTAACTTGGAGAACTGCTGCTGTGATTTTGAGCTTTACAAAAAAACATTAAATTGAATATTTTAACACTTTAATACAGAGATAACTGCACTAAATGGGACACACGGCTCTCATATAGGTTTGTGGTAATAAAAGGGCTGTATACGATCAGTTTGTAGTACATTTAAATCATCAAAATCGTTGATTTGTATTCTAAACAATGAAAAACACATATTGGTGAATCTCTTGTGCAAATTTTGATTTAAACTCCATAACGTCTAAGCGTTAATGATCAGCTTGAGTCTTTTTAACGCAGAGGTCCACAGCCCATCCTCTGTCAGTAAAAACGTGGCTTGGTACATCAACTCAACTTTGGAGGAATTAATATGGAAACCCTTTTTGTGCATTAAACACCGAAATTGTATCACAAATTGTGATAAAGCCTGTAAGGTAAAGGCATGGTGGTTTTTGTCATATCGTCCATCTTGTTGAGCGCTGAAGGGAAGGGCAAAGAAAATATTTTGCATTTTATTCAGGTAAATCATGGGCTGGCTCCTGGGATCATCATTTGGTTAAAGCTTCATGTAACATGACTTTACTCTATAGTGTATCACCTGTATTAATATAAGTGACATGGAACAGTCATTTTTGGGGGGTTGTTGGTTTTTTCTTTGCACTACTGAGACTTTTTTGGTTATTTTTCCATTCTTCTCTACTACAACTGGATTTCAGCTGTGGATTTTTACATTTTTCTGCAGCACTTTCCCACTTTCATACACCAGTGTAACAGACACGAGGTGGATTAAGTGTCTTGCCCAAGGACACAAGATTTGAACCGCCACACTTTGGCTCAGTGGGCAAACGATCTACTGTCTGCCCATTTTTTTGTAATTTTTTGACTGTACGATTGTAAATTTAGAACCGTTTCTGTGGTTTAGATCTGCTTTAGGGTCATTTCGTCAGTGGCTTAAGTTAGTTTCAATATTATCCTTTATTGTCTGTATTTTCTTCAGCGATATATCGTGACAGGTCGACTGGTACTACACATTCAGTTATGGCACGTAGGTCAAACTCAGGCCCGGGGGCTAAATCTGGCCCGCAGTGTAATTATTTTTGGTTCTGGTTTATAGAGCATGTACCACTAATACTACAAATCCCAGAATGCTTTGCTAGTACGCTGCGTGTAGTTGAAACCAGCAGGTGCCCCTGGTTTTTTGTTAAGACTCATTAGCGACGAAGCTACTAGTCACCTCGACCAAATGAATTACTACAGACAGAAGCATCATTTTTAAATAAGAAATGAAACTACTGATGTGCCTTTTGTTTCAATTTTATACAATTTTCAACTTTATTTCTCTCTGCAATATCAATTTTGTGTTTAAGCAAAACTAAAGTTTGTTTCCATATGAAAAGGTTAAACGTTACACATCAGGTGCAGTAAATTTTTCAATAAATATCGAGTTTGGCCTGTGAATTTGCCCCAGTTTTTAATTTTGACCCAGTGTAAATTTGAGTTTGACACATCTGAGTTATGGCAAAAGGAAGAAGATTCTGATTCACTGATTATACAGAGGAACATGAAACTGACATCGCAACAAAACTCTGAGAAACTGTTGCAATTCTGAGTTTTTATTTGTTATTTTGATCCTGCTTCAAGCGGCTCTCTACGCTCTAACACGGACACCAGCAGCTCCACCGATCGCAGGGACGTGTGAACTCTCACGAGACGACAACATCAGGCTCCTGAACTGTGACGATGCGAAGCAAATCATGACCCGTGCTCCAAGAATACCTCACCGTGGATTGCTGGACATATCGCTCACCAAAAACTGTTCTAACTCGTCGTAGGGTTCTCTGGTTAAAACACTTCTTCAGTTAACCTCCGTCACCCACAGCTGTTATTACAGTAGAAGCCAACGCCACAGAAAAATCAACAGGATGCGTGCGCAAAATGTAGTAAAAAAAAGCCCAAATGTGGTGACCTTCAAATCTATGGGCCCCTCCTTAGGTTTAGACGCTGGTAAAACAGGAAAAACACATTTATAACTGGGCGGTGCAACATAAACAGAGAACACTAGAGTTTTTTTTGTAATGCGTTAAAATCCCCCCCGGGGTTAAACGGCACTATAACTTCACAGAGCCAGCAGGGGGCGTGACAACAAAGCTACGACACCACGTCATAAATGTAGGTTGGCACTAAACAGCAGTTCAAAGCGCTTTACATCCAAGAACCACTCACCCATTCACACACGCTGGGAACCAACTGAGCTACTGTCTAAAATAAAACTTTAAAAGCTCCACTAAGTGAGTTTGTGAAGCAACTTTTTATTTAACCATTTCTTCTGAGTCTGTTAATGTCGATGCCAAACTGTTCGAAATGACTTTGGTTTGTTCGTGCGTTTTACTCATCGGCTAAAGTACAGAACACACTGAATACACTGACGTTTCCACTATAAAAGTAACAAGAGGTCATTTACAAAGTTCAGGCGGCCATATTGGAAATTCTGATGACCAGAGAAAGTGCCAGAACTATAAATAGTTTGTATTTATATTTAGTCTATTTTATTATATTCACCTTACTTTATGTACGCCTTTTATTTGATCATATTTTACATTACACTCACTATTATTATTAATCGTTTTATTTGGGGCTCAATATTTAGGTCGTAGTCATCGTCATCATCAGTAGTACAGAGTTTTTTTTTGCCATTTTTTATTTAATAGAGTAATATCTGGGCTGTAGATGGTTGAATAAGTAGCTTCTGTGGCTAATTATCAGTTCATTCTGCTATATATTTGATGCAGCCCAGGCGTTTTAATGACGCTGTTTATTATTTAAAAAAAAAAAGCTTTACTGGGATTACACTTTCTTCTTTTTATTGTGTCGGTGGCATAAAGTAATTTCAATATTACTGTTTATCGCAACATTCCTCAGTAGCAATATATATCGTACTTCAAAATGTGTTATCGTGATATTCCTAGTTTGTAATATTAGTTCACTGACAATCACAGTACAGCTTATTTTCTGATTGTGTTTTCAAAAGGTAAAACGCAAAATTAAGACGATTAATATGAGTAAATCAGAGAGCACCAAACCAGCTTTTTCAGTTAGATACATACAGATTTCAATATTACAGCTTTAAGTATCTGTCAACAACCGATATGAACCGATACCAGAGCAGACACCAAGAACAGCATTTATTTCCTTTAAACAAAATAAAATAAGACAAAACTGATCCAAATGTGTTATGCAGCTGTTAATTATCTCACGTAACGACAGAACAACTTTGTGTAAATAAAAGTTCAAACATTATGAGACTTTCTGGGCCAATTATGACCAGTTATTACATCAGTGTACACGTCCAACTAGGATATCTGCAGAACTATTTGGAAGCAGATATCGAATCCAGCAGTGTTTTTCAGTATCGGAGCTGATAACCGATACCAGTATCAGATCTGTGCATCCTTAGAATAAACCAAGTTCTCCATATTCGCTCATAAACCCAGCTCTACACACAATACTAAACTAGGTCTAAACGAGAACTAGAGCCAGGTAAAAATGCCAAACATTCCCATAGTTCTCGGAGTCAGAAAGTTCACTCTGCTGCACGTGGAGAAGTTTAGAAGTTAGAATACTATTTACTAAACGCCAGGACTGTTACTATTTCAGAACTGTGCACTGGGTGAAGGGGTTCAGCCTAAGTTTGGCCTGTTTTGATCAATACCTGGAGCGTAATACAAAGATTAATGCCAGGATTGTTACCAAATCATAACTGTGCACAGGGTTAAGAGGTTCAGCCAACGTTTTGTGTATTTTTGATCAACTGTCTGCAAACCTGGAGTGTTATAAGAAGACTAAATGCCAGGATTATCACTAAATCAGAACTGTGCACAGGGTTAAAGGGCTCAGCCAAAGTTTTGCCTGTTTGGATCAACTATAAATCATACCTGGAGTGTAATACAAAGACTAAATACCAGGATTGTCACTAAGTCAGCCTAAGTTTTGCCTATTTTGATCAATACCTGGAGTGTAAAACAAAGAATACATGCCAGGATTGTCACTAAGTCAGAACTGTGCATAGCGTTAAGGGAATCAGCCCAATTTTTGCCTATTCTGATCAACTGTCTCCAAACCCGAAGCGTTATACAAAGACTAAATGTCAGGACTGCACAGGGTTAAAGGGATCAGCCTAAGTTTTGATCAATACCTGGAGTGTAATACAAAGACTAAACGCCAGGACTGCACGGGGTTAATGTGATCAGCCCAAGTTTGGCCTATTTTAGATCAATTGTCTGCAACCCTGTAATGCAACACAAAGCAGAAAAGAATTGGCAAAGCATGGAGATAATAAAGGAGACAGAAGAGCCGTGGGTGCACATAATTCCTGCTCATTTCCAGGCCAAAACACAGGTCTACAGTCGCATTGTCAGAGGATAGTGGGTGTTAGGTTTTAGCTGGCGACGCAACGACGCCATCAAGACAATAATTTGATGGTTTTCTTCAGTGTGCTAACGAGCTAGCTAGCCATTCAAAGCCAGTCTTGTGTATTAAACCTGATCCAGCAGCTATGCAAGCACTGTGCGATGGTATGGACTCGATTTGAGAGGCGTTTGTTGTGTCTAGATGTGCTTTTTGTGTGCAGGGGGATGATGTTTATGCTAATGAGTGGGTTAACGGCTGGTGCTAACATTAGCTAAACACGGAGTGATGGCTGGATGCCAGAACAGCAAATACAAAGGCAAGCTTCAGACTGCCCGTGGGTGCACAAAAACAACATTTCACAGCACACGTGGGGTCTAAAAAGTCTGCTAATCACCAAATCTTAAGTTTATGAGGGTGTAAGCTGAAACAAAAGCGACTCCAAGGTGTGAGAGGCTAAAAATGTTTACATTGTCAGCGGTTAGCAACCTGGCGGCTAGCTCCTGTGGCCACGACAAACGCGAGGCCTGACCCGTTTTCAATCACAAATATTTAGCATTTTTCAGCTTTTTGGGCAAAATGCATTCAGCTACACACGTAAAACACATCTGGGTTAAAGCACAAACACAATCAAACACAGTCAAATCAGCACAGATCGCGAGTTAAACCCAAAACGTGCAGGTTAGTTTGATAAAAAACAGAGATCCACATTGACACAGCCTACCTCCGACCCGGTACATGTTGGCCGCCATTTCTGCCCTCCCGGAGTGTAAACCATAAACTACAATAAATTAGTAAAAGCAATAAAAGTGTGAAGGGATAAAACCGAAGCGGGGAAAGCGGTGGAGGCTCCGGATGTAAAGCCACTGCGGAGTATTTCGTGAAACAGCGGCTGCGGGCCCCCTCCTCCTGCCACCGCTCAGTGAACTCAGCTCCAAAAAGAATCAAACCCGAAAAACCACTCACTGCTGACGTCACGAGGAGCGTCGGGGGCGCGCGGGGCGGACGCGAGCACGTACACCTATGACCCAGGCACGTACGGTACACCTGTGTGACGGATGGACAGGGGGGAAAAGGGGGGAAAATCCAGCTTTTTTTGCATCTTCAAGTCGCTTTTTGGGGTTCTGGGAAAACTTCTATTTTTTTTTTTTTTTTTTTTTTTTTTTTTTTTTTTTTTCTGGGTGCTTCCTGCATCTTTTTGGGTTTTGGTGTTTTGGGAAATTTTCTAGATTTTTTGTGGGGTTTTTTGTTTTTGTTTTTTTCCTAGGTGCTTCCTCCATCATTTTGGTGTTTTGGGAAATTTTCTATTTTTTTTTTTTTTTTTAATTTCATTATTTTTTTTCCTAGGTGCTTCCTCCATCTTTTTGGTGTTTTGGGAAATTTTCTATTTTTTTTTTTTTTTTATTTCATTATTTTTTTTCCTAGGTGCTTCCTCCATCTTTTTGGTGTTTTGGGAAATTTTCTAGTTTTTTATTTTTCTCAGTGCTTCCTCCACCTTTTTGGTGTTTGGTGTTTGGGAGATTTTCTTTCTTTTTTTTTTTCTAGGTGCTTCCTCTATCTTTTTGGTGTTTTGGGAAATTTTCTAGTTTTTTATTATTTTATTTTCTAGGTGATTCCTCCATGTTTTTGGTGTTTGGTGTTTGGGAAATTTTCTAGATTTTCCGGTACACCTGTGTGATGGATGGATAGGGGCTAAAAGGCAAAAATAAATAAATAAATAAATAAATAAAAAGACAAAAAAAAATAATCTAAGCTAATCAACTTGCCTTGTGGCGTTTTCTTAATTATTTTATTATTATTATTTCTTTTCTATGTGCTTTTCTAGTTTTTATGGGGTTTTTTTTTTTTAGTTTTTTTGGGTTTTTTTTGCATCTTCAAGTTACTTTTTGGTGTTTTGGGAAATGTTCTAGTTTTTTTCTTATTTATAATTTTTTTTTTTCTTTTCTAGGTGCGTCCTCCATCAAACCTACATCCAGACAGGGCCGGCTCTAGCTTTCAGGAGGCCCTAAGCTGACTTTGTCTCTGGGGCCCCCGGTACACCTGTGTGATGGATGAACAGGGGAAAAAGGCAAAAAAAACAACCAAAAAAAAGAGGCTAAATTGAACCTCTTTTGCATCTTCAAGTTGCTTTTTGGTGTTTTGGGAAATTTTCTAGGGTTTTTGTTTGGTTATTTTAGCTTTTTTTTTTTTTTTTTTTAATCTAGGTGCTTCCTTCATCAATCTTACATCCTGATAGGATGGTTTCAGGGGGCCCTACGCTGAATTTCTCTCTGCAGGCTCTTGGGGGCCCTCTGCTGGCCTCGGGGCCCAAAGCAGCTGCTTAATCTGCCTATAGGCTGGACCGGCCCTGCATCCTAACATAGTAAAAGAAAAATTCTAATCTGTCAACTGGGCAAAAAGTTGTAGAGTGAAGATGTTCAGACGCTTCTTCAGTTCTGCTCAGATTACTGCTGCACACTGCCTTATATTTACTACACAGACACATCCTGACCACACTGGGGTAAGTGTCTCTTTATTGAATGCTGACAATCATTGAGTCTTATAGTAAAAAAATATTAATTAATACAACAAAAAAAAAAAAATCACCTTATGAAATGCATCCTACATAATGAATATGAGGAGATAATGTGACACAGGCCTATTCCAAACATGACTTTCCTCCTTCAAACTGAGGCATTTTCAAATATCCTGGTCCAGTCTTGATTTAGTCCTGGTCTAGTCTTAATATAGCCCTAGTCCTGGTTCAGCCCTGGTTTAGTTCAGGTTTAGTTTTGGTTCAATCCTGGTCCAGTCTTGGTTTAGTATTTTTACAGTCCTGGTCAGGGCCGGTTCTAGCTTTCAGGGGGCCCTAAGCAGAATGTGTCTCTGGGCCCCTGACAGTGAATGTACCTGGATTTAGCTATTGGTGACTCGCATTTTCAACATTATGACCCGACTCTCATCACCTTGTCCCATCAGCACCTCAGCTGCCCCAGTGCACCTCGGGGGTGCAAACACAAACTTTCAAACTGAGCATCATGTGTTTTTAAAGATTTATATTTGTACATTTTACTCCCAAAAATGTCATAAAGCTGTAAATTGTGTGTAATAGGCTAGTCAAAAAGGCAAAAGTATTGAAAATCTGACACTAATCGATTTTAAAACTAGTGCCCGGTTCAAAAACAAGCTACTATATATAAAACACAAATGTAATCTTTATAGAGGGATATTTAGGCTGCTGTAATCACCTGAGCTCTGTTTCTAGTATAACTTTATATATTATATTATTTTCAAATGTATGGGCTCTTGGGGGCCCTCTGGTGGCCTTGGGCCCCTAAGCAGCTGCTCAATCTGCTTATCCGCTGAACCGGCCCTGGTCCTGGTTTAGTTCTGGTTTAATCTTGATTCAGTTTTATAGTGAAAACCAATGAATTCATTTTAAAAATCACCTTATTATGTGCGTCCTACATATCGACCCACAGCTGCAGAATCTCTCCTTCAAACTCAGACATTTTCATATAACCAGCTCTTGTAAATAATCAAACTGTTTTCTAATGTTGACTAAATCACAACACTGAGATCCCTAATGTCTAATTGAGAGGATTAGTGTCCAATAAACATCTGTGGTCCCACGGAAATCCATCATGGCGCAGCTTTGTCTCACTTTGGTAACGCGGTGCCAGGCGCGCGTAAAAAGCGCATCTCTCTCCATCCGCGTGCGCGTGTGTGACATCAGCGAGGGGCCGGGCTGAGCTCAGAGGGAGCCTCCTCACACTTCACAGGCAGGAGAGGAGTTCACATCCGCGGAGGAGAGCAGCGCGGGGACGGGTCCGAACCACACCCCGAAACACGCGCCTCAAACCCGGATCCACGCCTCCAAACTGGACCAGACCCTGCACCGGACCCACGGATGGCTTCACGCGCGGGGGGACAGTCTCTCTGAGCCACAGGTTGAAGGATGAAGTTCGGGAAGAGCGTGTGCGTGCTGAACGTGGGGGGAACCCGTTACGCCTTCACCAGAGAAGTGATCAGGGATTTCCCTCTGAGGCGCGTGAGCCGTCTCCACGCGTGCGTCACGGAGAAAGAAGTCCTGGAGCTGTGCGATGACTACGACCGGGACCGAAACGAGTTCTTCTTTGACCGTCACGCGCAGGCTTTCGTGTTCATCATGCTGTACGTGCGCTCGGGCAAACTGCGCTTCGTGCCCGGGGTCTGTGAGCTCTCCTTTTACTCCGAGATGCTCTACTGGGGACTGGAGAGCGCGCACCTGGACTCGTGCTGCCAGAAGCGCCTGGATGACCGCATGTCAGAGATCGGACTGGACACTTTGTCGGTGTCCGGGGAAGAGCCACAGAGTCCGGGGGAGGCAGCGCTCACCGGCCGCGCCAGATGGATGGAGAAAATGCGAAAAACATTTGAGGAGCCCAACTCGTCTGTGGCGGCGCAGCTTTTGGCGACTATCTCTGTGATTTTTGTGATTCTTTCTATGGTGATGCTCTGCGCCAGCACTTTACCGGACTGGGACACGGCCAAGAGGAACACGGTGGAGGAGCACAGGTAGAACACGCACCACACGGGACATGTACTCTCATTATCTGAACTAACGCCTTCAGTGAAATAGAGCCTGGATTAGTCCTGGATTAGTCCTGGTTTAGACCTGATTTAGTCTTGGTTTAGTCCTGGTTTAGTCCTGGTTTAGACCTGGTTTAGTCCTGGTTTAGTCCTGGTTTAGTCCTGGTTTAGCCCTGGTTTAGTCCTGGTTTAGTCCTGGTTTAGACCTGGTTTAGTCCCTGGTTTAGTCCTGGTTTAGTCCTGGTTTAGTCCTGGTTTAGCCCTGGTTTAGTCCTGGTTTAGTCCTGGTTTAGTCCTGGTTTAGTCCTGGTTTAGTCTTGGTTTAGTCCTGGTTTAGACCTGGTTTAGTCTTGGTTTAGTCCTGGTTTAGACCTGGTTTAGTCCTGGTTTAGACCTGGTTTAGACCTGGTTTAGTCCTGGTTTAGTCCTGGTTTAGCCCTGGTTTAGTCCTGGTTTAGTCCTGGTTTAGTCCTGGTTTAGTCTTGGTTTAGTCCTGGTTTAGTCTTGGTTTAGTCCTGGTTTAGTCCTGGTTTAGTCCTGGTTTAGTCCTGGTTTACACCTGATTCAGTCTTGGTTTAGTCCTGGTTTAGTCCTGGTTTAGAGACCTGGTTTAGACCTGGTTTAGTCCCTGGTTTAGTCCCTGGTTTAGACCTGGTTTAGTCCCTGGTTTGGGTTTAGTCCTGGTTTAGTCCTGGTTTAGACCTGGTTTAGTCCTGGTTTAGTCCTGGATTAGTCCTGGTTTAGACCTGATTTAGTCTTGGTTTAGTCCTGGTTTAGACCTGGTTTAGTCCTGGTTTAGTCCTGGTTTAGTCCTGGTTTAGACCTGGTTTAGTCCTGGTTTAGTCCTGGTTTAGTCCTGGATTAGTCCTGGTTTAGACCTGATTTAGTCTTGGTTTAGTCCTGGTTTAGACCTGGTTTAGTCTTGGTTTAGTCCTGGTTTAGACCTGGTTTAGTCCTGCTTTAGTCCAGGTTTAGTCCTGGTTTAGTCCTGGTTTAGTCCTGGTTTAGTCCTGGTTTAGACCTGGTTTAGTTCTGGTTTAGTCTTGGTCTAGACCTGGTTTAGTCTTGGTTTAGTCCTGGTTTAGTCCTGGTTTAGACCTGGTTTTTTAGTCTGGTTTAGTCCTGGTTTAGTCCTGGTTTAGCCCTGGTTTAGTCCTGGTTTAGTCCTGGTTTAGACCTGGTTTAGTCCCTGGTTAGTCCTGGTTTAGTCCTGGTTTAGTCCTGGTTTAGCCCTGGTTTAGTCCTGGTTTAGTCCTGGTTTAGTCCTGGTTTAGTCTTGGTTTAGTCCTGGTTTAGACCTGGTTTAGTCTTGGTTTAGTCCTGGTTTAGACCTGGTTTAGTCCTGGTTTAGACCTGGTTTAGACCTGGTTTAGTCCTGGTTTAGTCCTGGTTTAGCCCTGGTTTAGTCCTGGTTTAGTCCTGGTTTAGTCCTGGTTTAGTCTTGGTTTAGTCTTGGTTAGTCCTTGGTTTAGTCCTGTTTGGTTTAGTAGTCCTGGTTTAGTCCCTGGTTTAGTCCTGGTTTAGTCCTGGTTTAGTCCTGGTTTAGTCTTGGTTTAGTCCTGGTTTAGTCCTGGTTTAGTCTTGGTTTAGTCCTGGTTTAGTCTTGGTTTAGTCCTGGTTTAGTCCTGGTTTAGTCTTGGTTTAGTCTGGTTTAGTCTTGGTTTAGTCCTGGTTTAGTCCTGGTTTAGTCCTGGTTTAGTCCTGGTTTAGTCTTGGTTTAGTCCTGGTTTAGTCCTGGTTTAGTCTTGGTTTAGTCCTGGTTTAGTCTTGGTTTAGTCCTGGTTTAGTCCTGGTTTAGTCTTGGTTTAGTCCTGGTTTAGTCTTGGTTTAGTCCTGGTTTAGTCCTGGTTTAGTCCTGGTTTAGTCCTGGTTTAGTCCTGGTTTAGTCCTTACACGTGCAGGAGGAGGAGCACAGGTAGGACAGGTGTGGGTTTCAGATCTTTGATTTTTGAGGTAATTTACCATCAAAACCTAAAACTTCCTGCTCTAAATGTTCTCTGAAACGCCGTGGACCAAACGTGGGCTTGTGTCTCGTGTTTGTGTCTCGTGTTTGTGTCTCGTGTTTGTGTCTCGTGTTTGTGTCTCGTGTTTGTGTCTCGTGTTTGTGTCTCGTGTTTGTGTCTCGTGTTTGTGTCTCGTGTTTGTGTCTCGTGTTTGTGTCTCGTGTTTGTGTCTCGTGTTTGTGTCTCGTGTTTGTGTCTCGTGTTTGTGTCTCGTGTTTGTGTCTCGTGTTTGTGTCTCGTGTTTGTGTCTCGTGTTTGTGTCTCGTGTTTGTGTCTCGTGTTTGTGTCTCGTGTTTGTGAGCCGTGTTCATCATTATTACAGCCTGTTCCTTCCGTTTACACCAAATCCAACATCGGGTCATTGTTATGGCAACTATTATGTCAACAGCAAGTTAGCAGCTTCAGACCCGACTGTGAAGACTCCATCTCCTGTCGTCACATCTGTGTCTGGACCAAAGTGAACGTCTCAGGTCATGGAGGAGCATTCAGTCCATTCATTTAAAGACTTATATTTGTACATTTTACTCCCATAATGTCATAAATCCGTAAATTGTGTGTAATAGTGTGGGCAAAAAGGCGAAAATATGAAAAATCTGATACTAATCGATGCTAAAGCTAGTGTCTGTGCAAAAATGATACTAAAAAAGTCACAGAAATGAAGCTTTTTGTGAATAGAATGATGTTGAGGTTTAGGTTTAGTCCTGGTCGAGTCCTGGTTTAATCCTGGTTTAGTCCTGGTTTAGTCCTGGTTTAGTCCTGGTTTAGTCCTGGTCTAGACTGGTTTAATCCTGGTTTAGTCCTGGTTTAGTCCTGGTTTAATCCTGGTCTAGTCCTGGTTTAATCCTGGTTTAGTCCTGGTTTAGTCCTGGAGGATCCTGGTTTAGTCCTGGTTTAGTCTGGTCTAAAGTTTAATCCTGGTTTAGTCCATTTTAGTCCCAAAAATCCTGGTTTAGTCCTGTGTGTAATATCCTGGTTTAGTCCTGGTTTAATCCTGGTTTAGTCCTGGTTTTGTCCTGATCTAGTCCTGGTTTAGTCCTGTTTTAGTCCTGGTTTAGTCCTGGTTTAGAAATTCCTGGTCTAGTCCTGGTTTAATCCTGGTTTAGTCCTGGTTTAGTCCTGTTTAATCCTGGTTTAGTCCTGGTTTAATCCTGGTTTAATCCTGGTTTAATCCTGGTTTAGTCCTGGTTTTGTCCTGTTTTAGTCCTGGTTTAGTCCTGGTTTAATCCTGATCTAGTCCTGGTTTAGTCCTGGTTTAATCCTGGTTTAATCCTGGTCTAGTCCTGGTCTAGTCCTGGTCTAGTCTTTATTGTGTAGTAGAGTTGTCAAAAAGTCAAAAATATTGAAAATCTGATACTAGTCGATGGTAAAACTAGTATTTATGCAGTAATGTGATCCCACAGTATTTGAGTATTTCAGACCATTTTAATCCCACATTTGGTGTTAAAATGATTTATTCAAACAAAAATCAGTGCTTATCATAATCAGTTTTTAATCAAATCACAAATCAAACCGTCTCTGCCAAAACGAGTCTCATCAGTGAAAAATGATGCAAATAAAATGAAACAGAATCAGGCAAAACACAGGACATGGATTTTCATCATTAATGGCTTCAGTCCTGGTCTAGTCCTGGTCTAGTCCTGGACTAGCCCTGGTTTAGACCTGGTTCAGTCCTGTTCTAGTCCTTTTCTAGCCCTGATTTAGTCCCAGCTGGAGTCCCTCTTTTGTGTCCTCTGTGTCTTATTCTGGCCCTGGTTTAGTCCTGGTTTAGTCCTGGTTTAGTCCTGGTTTAGTCCTGGTTTAGTCCTGGTCTAGTCCCTGCTGGAGTACCTCTTTTGTGTTCTCTGTGTTTTATTCTAGTCCTGGTTTAGTCCTGGTCTAGTCCTGGTCTAGTCCTGGTATAGTCCCGGTTTAGTCCTGCTCTCATCCCTGCTGGAGTACCTCTTTTGTGTACTGTGTTTTATTCCAGTCCTGGTTTAGTCCTGATCTAGTCCCTGCTGGAGTACCTCTTTTGTGTACTCTGTGCCCTGGTTTAGTCCTGGTTTAGTCCTGGTTTAGTCCCGGTTTAGTCCCGCTCTCGTCCCTGCTGGAGTACCTCTTTTGTGTACGCTGTGCCGTGTCGTTGCCTTGAGGCGCTCTTTCTACTCTGTGGTTCTGTGAGTGAATCTAAGGGGAAAAAACATGAAGTGGGATTAGTCTCATGACCAGAGCTGAGCGACAGGAACATAGATCAGTGTTCTGTCCGCCGGTGTCGTCTATTATGCATGAGTTTGTGGGAACGCCGGGATCCATTTGGAATTGGATTTTTCTTTCTAGTTTTCCCCGATGTGTTTGAGAATGTTTGTTGTGTTATGTGTCTGTCCTAAATGGGTTTAGTCCTGATTTTGGTCTGAGTCCCTGTCTTTCATTCTGATGTTAGACCTGGTTTTTAGACCTGGTCTAATCCTGGATTAGTCCCATTTTAGTCCGGTCAATCCTGGACTGTTCTTGGTTTAGTTGGTTTAGTCCTGGTTTCAGTCCTGTTCTAGTCCTGGTTTAGTCCTGGTTTAGTCCTGGTTTAGGCCTTGTCTAATCCCCTGCTGGAGTACCTCTTTTGTGTACTCTGTCTTTTATTCCAGTCCTGGTTTAGTCCTGGTCTAGTCCTGGTTTAGTCCCGCTCTCGTCCCTGCTGGAGTACCTCTTTTGTGTTCTCTGTGTCCTGGTTTAGTCCTGGTTTAGTCCCGGTTTAGTCCCGCTCTAGTCCCTGCTGGAGTACCTCTTTTGTGTACTCTGTGTCCTGGTTTAGTCCTGGTTTAGTCCCGGTTTAGTCCCGCTCTAGTCCCAGCTGGAGTACCTCTTTTGTGTTCTCTGTGTTTTATTCCAGTCCTGGTCTAGTCCTGGTTTAGTCCTGGTCTAGTCCTGGTTTAGTCCCGGTTTAGTCCCGCTCTAGTCCCTGCTGGAGTACCTCTTTTGTGTACTCTGTGCCCTGGTTTAGTCCTGGTTTAGTCCTGGTTTAGTCCCTGGTCTAGTCCGGTTTAGTCCCGCTCTAGTCCCTGCTGGAGTACCTCTTTTGTGTACTCTGTGCCGTGTCGTTGCCTTGAGGCGCTCTTTCTACTCTGTGGTTCTGTGAGTGAATCTAAGGGGAAAAAACATGAAGTGGGATTAGTCTCATGACCAGAGCTGAGCGACAGGAACATAGATCAGTGTTCTGTCCGCCGGTGTCGTCTATTATGCATGAGTTTGTGGGAACGCCGGGATCCATTTGGAATTGGATTTTTCTTTCTAGTTTTCCCTGATGTGTTTGAGAATGTTTGTTGTGTTATGTGTCTGTCCTAAGTGGAGTTTTACCGTGATTTTGGTTTGAGTCCTGTTTCATTCTGATGTAGACCTGGTTTAGACCTGGTCTAGTCCTGGTTCAGCCCTAGTCTAATCCTGGATTAGACCCATTTTATCCCCGGTCAATCCTGGACTATTCTTGGTTTAGGTTTAGTCCTGATCCAGTCCTGTTCTATCTTTGGTTTAGCTCTGGTTTAGTCCTGGTTTAGGCCTTGTCTAATCCTGGTTCAGTCTTGGTTCAGTCCTGGTCTAGTCTTTTTCTCCCTCTGGTTTAGCCCCTGGTGTAGTCCTGGTTTAGTCCTGATCCAGTTCTGTTCTAGCTTTGGTTTAGTCCTGGTTTAATCCTTGTTTAGTCCTGGTTTAGTCCTGGTCTAGTCCCAGTTTAATCCTAGTTTAGTCCTGGTTTAGCCCTGGTTTAATCCTAGTTTAGTCCTGGTCTAGTCCCAGTTTAGTCCTGGTTTAATCCTTGTTTAGTCCTGGTTTAGTCCTGGTCTAGTCCCAGTTTAATCCTAGTTTAGTCCTGGTTTAGTCCTGGTTTAATCCTAGTTTAGTCCTGGTCTAGTCCCAGTTTAGTCCTGGTTTAATCCTTGTTTAGTCCTGGTTTAGTCCTGGTCTAGTCCCAGTTTAGTCCTGGTTTAATCCTAGTTTAGTCCTGGTCTAGTCCCAGTTTAGTCCTGGTTTAATCCTTGTTTAGTCCTGGTTTAGTCTGGTCTAGTCCCAGTTTAATCCTAGTTTAGTCCTGGTCTAGTCCCAGTTTAGTCATGGTTTAGTCGTGGTTTAGTCCCTGGTTTAGTCGTGGTTTAGTCCCTAGTTTAGTCCTGGTTTAGTCCTAGTTTAGTCCCAGTTTAGTCCTGATTTAGTCCTTGTTTAGTCCTGGTCCAGTCCTGGATTGTATGAAGGGACTGTAGTATATTCATCATTCACGTCACAAACACCAGAGGGTTGTGAGTTGGAGTCCTCAGTCTGATCTTGTAAAGTTCAGGCAGGAGGGACCAAAAATCCAGAACTCAGGGAAGAGTTCACAGTGTTTATCTACAAAGTTGACAACAAAGCGATGACGGTAGATCTGACAGGGAGCAGGGAGCGGGGAGCGAGCCGTGGTCCAGGGTGAGACGGGAGTGCAGTGACGAAGACGAGGAAAACAGTGCAGGGAGGCAGGGTCAGAGGAGAGGGAGCTGAAGAGTAGTAAGAATTCAGTGAGCAGGGTAAAAACAGGCAAAAACATGAACTAATGCCAAGCAAGAAATAATCACGTTGACACACGGATGATCTGACGACGAGTCTCAGGTCCTGGCTCCTCTTATTCAGCGCAGGTGAAGCTGATTGTGAGCAGGGGAGGAGCCAAAAACTCTGCCCAGCTCCAGGCTCAGACACGTGAGGGATCGTGACAGATCTTTATGCTCTTAAGGCCGTGATCTATTCTGACATGGACCTTTAGTGTTTTTAAACTTCACGGTGTAGCGTAGTTTATGTATAAATGTAAAACAGCTCATTCAATTATTCTACTGCTTTTTTGATTGACAGGTGATGTAAAATAGACCTACTACAGAGTGAAGGTTAATGTGAGAACGATGTATTGTACCTGTATTGTGTGATTCTGGCAACTTTGGGCATAAGGCAGGGACGTCCCAGTGGGCGTGTCACAGTGGGCGTGTCACAGTGGGCGTGTCACAGTGGGCGTGTCACAGTGGGCGTGTCACAGTGGGCGTGTCACAGTGGGCGTGTACATCACAGTCACGAGAGAGGAGACGAGAACAAGGAGACAAGAGAGGAGATGAGGATGAGGAGATAAGAGAGGAGACGTGCACAAAGACGAGGATGAGGAGACAAGAGGCGAGAGGAGACGAGGAGACAAGGACGAGGAGACAAGAGACGAGAGGAGACAAGAGAGGAGACGAGACAAGACGTGAACGAGGAGACGAGGACACAAGAGACAAGAGGAGACAAGAGAGGAGATGAGGAGACGAGACAAGACGTGAACGAGGAGACGAGGACACAAGAGATGAGAGGAGTCAAGAGAGGAGACGAGAGAAGAGATGTGAACAAGGAGACGAGGAGACAAGGGAGGAGACACGAACAAGGAGACAAGAGAGGAGACGAGAGAAGAGAGGAGATGAGAGAGGAGACATGAATGAGGTGAAGAGGACGAGGAGACGAGAGGAGACATGAATGAGGAGATAAGAGAGGAGACGAGAGTGGGCGTGTCTCAGTGGGCGTGTCTCAGTGGGCGTGTCACAGGGGGCGTGGATGTTAAACGGCGATAGATTGATAAAATGGTGTCTTGAAAACAGTGGATTAAAGATTAAACTCAAACATGAATCACTCCAAATATTCAGAGGCTCAACGAGAAGAAACGACAAGAACCTTGACAAAACTCTGAAAAGTCCAGTTTGCAGAACACGTCTGATTTAACAAATATTCAGCGTAACAGTCAGAAACATCACTGGGGCTTATTCACACATCGATCAGCAGGGGTTGGACCTAATCCGACTTAAAAGCGTCCAACATTCATGCTGTGAATTAACCCGAGAAGAGAAGAAGAAAGACCAGTTTGAACAACAAATCAATCCGTAATCCATACTGCTCACACTCACGCTCTGGTCATTGTTAAAGCCTCTTTTGATTTGGGGTTTCTTCACACCAGATGTTTGAAAAAGCAAGAGGCTAAATGAGATCAAAATTATAGATTAAACAAGAGCTAAATCCAGCGTAAAAACAGGAGAACTGGGATTAAACCAGATTAGCATCATGTATGTGAGATGTTAGTGAAGTTAGCTGCAGGTTTGAGAATGTAGGTTTATTCTCGTCAGACTAAAGCCAGTTTGTACTAAACCCAAAATAGCTCTGATGTGACTTCAGTATTTAACAGCAAACAACACGGCCAGTTTTAAAGTTCCCATATGACGCTGTTTCCTCGTCACAAACCTGGAGTTGTGTTTTTTGTTTCATTCACACACGTTTAACACACAAACATGATCATAGACAGAGCAGACACAAGCACAGCAGGTCTGATTTAACTGTTAACTCAATTTTGGAGAGTTTTTGACGTCATGTGAGCTCAATCTATAATAAAATAAAATACACAACCTCCCAACTGCCCAGAGTCCCTGTCCCGGTGTTTGAGGAGCACTCATACCCCTCATACAGCTCGCTCCGTTCACCTGACTGTGTACACAACCAGGACAAACAGGCGGCCATAAAACCCGTCTCACCATCCAGCTCTGACAGTGACACAGGAAGACGAGATAATGGAAACCAAACACGAGCTAAACACGAGCCATGAGCCTCCAGCACAGAGCCTCCAGCCCCCCAGCCCAAAGCACCCGAGCCTCCAGCCTCCAGCCCCCAGCACAGAGCCTCCAGCCTCCAGCCTCCAGCCTCCAGCTCTGAGCCCCCAGCCAAAGCCCTGAGCCCAATACCCAAGCCCCCAGTCCTGAGCCTCCAGCCCAGAGCCTCCAGCCCAGAGCCTCCAGCCCCCCAGCCCTGAGCCCCCAGCCCAAAGCACCGAGCCTCCAGCCTCCAGCTCAAAGCCCAAAGCCCCCAGCCAAAGCCCTGAGCCCAAGACCCAAGCCCCGAGACCTGAGCCTCCAAGCTAAATCCACGAGCCCCCAGCCTCAAGATCCGAGCCTCCAGCCCTGAGCCCCCAGCCCCGGGCCCCCAACTCCGCGGCCCGAGTATCCAGCCTCAAGACCCAAGCCCCGGACCCGAGCCCCCAGCCCTAAGACCCGATCCTCCAGCCCGAGCCCCCAGCCCCCAACCCTGAGCCCTGAGGCCTGAGCCCTGAGCCCTGGCCTGGCCTGAGCTCTGATTTAAGGTTTGAAATTGGACCATTTTCATTTTTTTTTGGTTTATCAGCAGCTAAATAAAGATGGAGAGGAGCTTTTGTCTTTATAAGGTTCTGGAGGATCTGGAGCAGCCACAGTGGTTAGGTAATCACACTAAATGTAGCTTATGATCAAAAGGATGAAATAAAAACAACCACAGACCAAAGATGTGTTTTTATCTGCAGTGATGGAATGTAACCAAGTACAAGTAGTACTGTGAAGTACTGCGCTTACATTTGAAGTATCTGTACTTTACTTATGTAGATTTCAAGTGGATCCCTTTTTACTTTTACTTGAGTATTTTTTGCTCCAGTATTTGTACTTTTACCTGATATATGCCGTATATGTTAAAGTGGAGCTACTGAGCTGTGTACCTGGAGTTTTAATAACATTCTCTACTGTTCATAGTCATTTTTGGTCATGTAGATTTGAGTCGTGTGCTGCCTCTAGTGGTGGTAGTGGTCCCTGTGATATCAAGTACTATGTGACATCACACACCTCTGCTCCGATTACAGTCAGACGTTTTAATGGGCTCGACACACGGGGAGCGACTAACGACAGCAGCAGCGACACTCGTCACATGGGCTTTAAAATTTCCAAAAAGGAAACTCGGCTCCAAATTGGCCGCTATACCTGCTCTGGCCTCGATGAGCTTCATTTGACTGGAGCCGACTGTGGGTGACGTCAAACTCACTCAGTTCACTTCTTTACACAGTCTGAGAGACGGAGGTGGGAAAAAATGCAGTTTGCAGTTTCCTGAGACACACCATTAGAAACAACATGAAACTTCAGGTAGGCAGAATCTCACGAGCTAAACTGTTATATCCTCAGTTACACATTATCCAAAATGTTTCTTTTTTCATGTTTGCAGCTCATAAGTCCCGAGTAATTGTTTGTTTCTGATGTAAGGTCTAAAACCCGTCGTGAGTCGTATTTCTGAGTAAGGTAGACCTAAAAATGTCATCATCCACCTCCAGCGCACTACTGTATTTTAAACTTGGATCATTTCTGACACCTCTCCGGGAGGACAGGGGCTTTCAGCGCTCACCTCAGTCACTCCTGCTGCTTTTCAAAGAGGGTGAAGCAAGAGGGAGATTATATTAGGCTTTTCATTAGTCGGTGTTTGCTGAGTCACTGGGCCAGTTCACGATGGAGCAGAGGAGGGACAGGGGATGTAAGGTGCAGAGGAGGGACAGGGGATGTAAGGTGCAGAGGAGGGACAGGGGATGTAAGGTGCAGAGGAGGGACAGGGGGGGACAGGGAGGAGGAACAGGGGATGTATGTGCAGAGGAGGGACAGGGGATGTAAGGTGCAGAGGAGGGACAGGGGATGTATGGTGCAGAGGAGGGACAGGGGATGTAAGGGGGCAGAGGAGGGACAGGGGATGTAAGGTGCAGAGGAGGGACAGGGGATGTATGGTGCAGAGGAGGACAGGAGGGGAGGAGGGTATGGGCAGAGGAGGGGACAGAGGAGGGACAGGGGGAGGGAGGGACAGTGCAGAGGAGGGACAGGGGATGGTAAGGTGCAGAGGAGGGACAGGGGATGTAAGGTGCAGAGGAGGGACAGAGGATGTATGGGGATGGATGTAAGGTGCAGAGGAGGGACAGGGGATGTTTGGGGCAGAGGAGGGACAGGGGACTTTCAATATTTGGTGTAGAGGAGGGACTTTGACAGTAAGGTGCAGAGGAAGGATTATGAATATTTGGTACAGAGAGGGACTTTTAATACATGGATGCAGAGGAGGAACAGTGAATACAAGGTGCAGAGGAGGTTTGAATATCTATGTGCAGAATGATGCTAACGTTAGCGCAGGAGGCCTAGAGGAAGTCCACAGAGCAGATTTATGCCGTGGTGAGAGAGGACATGGAGTCAGTCGAATGGCTTTAGAGAAACACATTTTTCACTGTGTCGGGGGAGTGGCTGTTGTAAGTGGATATTGTTGTTGTGTCCTTGGGCAAGACACTTCAGCTTCTCTGTCTATAGCAGTCTGTGTGTGTTAATAGTAAAAAGGCTCCTCTGTGTTTCTCTGAGGGACAAACACAAGCAGCATTACTTATCTCTAATGTCATTTTTTATTTATTTGTTTGTTTGTTTGTTTGTTTATCTCCATCTAAACAGACCCAACACGAGCACTTTAGACTCTCGTTTTCATGTTTTCAGGTTGTATTTTGTGCAGGAAAACCTTGGCGTTTCACATTCTCAGAAAAAAAAATCTGTATTGAAAAAACACAAAAAGGAAGCTCGCAGATGAGCTGGTTCCACGTCGACGCCAAAGGGTGAATCACTCCCATGAATCCAACAAACCCAGACCAAAGACAGACGAGACAATCTGCCCGTCCTCCCCCTCCCTGCCCCTCGGGTCCTGTCTGCACCTCCTCCTGCTCCATCTGCTCCTGCCCCTCGAGTCCTGTCTGCTCCTGCTCCTGCCCTGCTCCTCGGGTCCTGTCTGCTCCTGCTCCTCAGGTCCCGTCTGCTCCTGCCCTCCATCTCCTCCTGCTCCTCGGGTCCTGTCTGCTCCTGCTCCTGCCCCTGCTCCTCGAGTCCCGTCTGCCCCTGCTCCTGCCCCTCAGGTCCTGTCTGCTCCTGCCCCCTCAGGTCCCGTCTGCTCCTGCTCCTGCTCTCCTCCTCAAGTCCCTGCTCCTGCCCTGCCCCTGGGGTCCTGTCTGTACCTCCTCCTGCACCTCCTCCTGCTCCTGCTCCTCCTCCTGTCTCTGCTCCTGCCTTGCCTCTCAGATCCTGTCTGCTCCTGCCCCTCGAGTCCTGTCTGCACCTCCTCCTGCTCCATCTGCTCCTGCTCCTCAGGTCCTGTCTGCTCCTGCCCCTCGGGTCCTGTCTGCACCTCCTCCTGCTCCATCTGCTCCTGCTCCTCCTGTCCTATCTGCTCCTGCCCCTGCCTCTTGCTCTTCCTGCTCCTGCTCCTGCCCCTCAGGTCCTGTCTGCTCCTGCCCCTGGGGTCCTGTCTGCACCTCCTCCTGCTCCTGCTCCTCCTCCTGCTCCTCCTCCTGCCCCTGCTCCTGCCCTGCCCCTCAGGTCCTGTCTGTTCCTGCCCCTCAGGTCCTGTCTGCACCTCCTCCTGCTCCTGCTCCTCCACTGTGGCCCGTCCAGATTTCACCGTGGCGAGCCATTAGCCAGAGCGACAGCCCGGTGGGAGCTTGTGCGAGTGGTCGAGCATGAGACACTGAGATGAGACAGTTTCAGGTCTGCTTCAGTGGATTTAATGTTTGAGCACAAAACATGGAAATATAAAAACAGATAAACACAGTAACAGCAGATTTGTAAAGATTATTTTCTAGTATTTGTCCAAATTTAGACCTAATTTGGTTTAATTTTGATTTGGACCTAGTTCCTTTTTAAATAGGAGGTATTTACTTCTATGGGGCATTAACTGTAACACATAACATATTTATATCACCATATTTCCTTTTACTGTTTTTTGAAAATGCAATATTCCCCAAAAACAACTTATTAACATGTTTTATAAGATTCATTTTCCTTTGTGCTAAGTCACTCCCCCTTCAGAGCAACATTACACCAGGTTTGTGAAGTCGTAGTGCACAGTTTTGTATCGTGTTTTTGTATATTTATGAAGAATTGTCATGTGGGAGTGAAATACAATCGTACAGCTGAACCGTCTGGAGGGTTTGAATAGGGCCCCGGGAGAGATCGCTAAATTACTCAAACACGCATGGATGACATCTGAAACCTCCAGGCATGTTCTCAACAACATATTACACACAGCACACGCTAATCTTAGAAAAAAATGAATGCCCATTATCATGTTCTCTCGTGGGAGACAATTAACCATGTGTGTTTGGCTTGACTTTGCTAATTGCGATCAGGCCGAGCTAGTAATTAAGTAGAGCTAATAATACAGGTCAATTATACCATATGTTATTGTCCCAATGAAAATCCAGTCCACTCTGTTCATAACACAAAAGAACACGTCGTACACAGACAGGGCGGGGCATTTCATTGCATTTGTGATTAAACTGTGAGCAGCTTAGGGCTTTTTAAATCAGACGTGTTCTGCAAATTGGACTTTTCAGAGTTTTTATCCATAAGTTCTCATCGTTTCTTCTCGTTGAGTCTCTGAAGTTGTATTTGGAGTGATTCATGTTTGAGTTTAATCTTTAATCCACTATTTTCTAGACGCCATTTTGTAGATCTGCCCCTGTTTAACCTCCACCTGGACACGCCCCCTGTGACACGTCCACTGAGACACGCCCACTGTGACACGCCCCCTGTGACGTCCGCACTTCATTCTCCAGTTTTATTTCCTTAATCGTTGATACTCATAGGATTCGGCAGCGTTGCGTCGTCATTTTGGTACAAATGTAAAAAAATGTGCTGCTGTAGTGTGATGTGCAGCTGTCCATAGGGGGCGCTACAGCTACACGTTTCTTGGTTGCCATGACGTTTACGGCGACCTCAGCTGCCATCGGACACTGAAGTTTTCTAACGCAGACATCAGCGGATTTGTTTCTTTTATTAAGTCGTTTTAGATGAATATTGTGATTTAAAATGTGTAAATTATTCACAGAGATGAGAACCATAGAGACACAAGCACGACGTGTTCTTTAATCAATCAATCAATCAACAGGTGCAGCCAAGTTACACGTCAGATCTGTGGAGAGTTGACCTACTTTTCACTGTGTAACTTCCCAGTCTAAACAAGCTGGTGAAATCCTGGTAAAAGTCTTATCTTGACATCATGCTGGAGGTGTTCTACATGTATGCCTGTGGTGGAATGTTCAGCGGTTACCATGGAGACACAGCGCACACGTTAGCAAAGACTGTCTTAAAAAACACAATAAAACACTGTCTGAAAAATACAAAATGGATTTAAATGGCACATTTTCGGGAGTCTGTGATCAATCCGAGTTTAAGAGTTTGATTTTACACAAGAACGTGGGTGCGGCTAACTGGAAAACTGTCGGCTAATGCTAGCTAGCTGCGAGAGAGACTTGGTTAACAGCACAAATCATCTCACCTGTCGTAGTTCAAGCTAAGTAAACCAATCCGGGTCAGACTGTGTTAAAATAAAGCCTAACTTGAGTAATAGAACTTCAGACAGAGCAGTGCCGACAGCTAGCATCAGGTTAATCCAACTTTTTTTGCATTTTCAAGTTGCTTTTTGGTGTTTTGGGAAGTTTTTTTTGTATTTTTTTTTCTAGTAACAACATTATAACCTGACTTAAAGCTCCATTTCATGTTCACATCTCGAGAACCAAACCGCGAACCAACCTCCACGTACATAATCCCACCGCACCATGAGCCGCGATCAGAGTGAACGATGGCGACATGGAGACATTTAGACTCAGTGTGAACCACAAACCCAGAGAAACGTCAGGACAATTAGACCAAATCACATCAGAAGGAGAGTGCACCGCCGAGCCATAGACGCGGCCTGTAATAATAATGGGATCATATCAGGAGCCATGTGTGAACGTGCGCGAGGAGGAAAGGGCCCGAGGAGGAGAGGGCCCGGGGAGGAGAGAGGGCCCGGGGAGGAGAGGCGAGGGCCCGAGGAGGAGAGGCGAGGGCCCGAGGAGGAGAGGGCCCGAGGGAGGGCCCGGGGAGGAGAGGCGAGGGCCGAGGAGGAGAGGCGAGGGCCCGGGGAGGAGAGGGCCCGAGGAGGAGGGCGAGGGGGAGGAGAGGCGAGGGCCCGAGGAGGAGGGCCCAGGGAGGAGAGGCGAGGGGCCCGAGGAGGAGAGGCGAGGGCCCGGGGAGGAGAGGGGCCCGAGGAGGAGGGCCCAGGGAGGAGAGGCGAGGGCCCGGGGAGGAGAGGCGAGGGCCCGGGGAGGAGAGGCGAGGGCCCGGGAGGAGAGGGCCCGAGGAGAGGCAAGGGCCCGGGGAGGAGAGGGCCCGAGGAGGAGAGGGCCCGAGGAGGAGAGGCGAGGGCCCGGGCCGGGAGAGGCGAGGCGAGGCCCGGGGAGGAGAGGGCCCGAGGAGGAGAGGCGAGGGCCCGGGGAGGAGAGGCGAGGGCCCGGGGAGGAGAGGGCCCGGAAGGAAGGAGGAGGAGAGAGAGGCGAGGGCCCGGGGAGGAGAGGCGAGGGCCCGGGGAGGAGAGGCGGGAGGAGAGGCGAGGGCCCGGGGAGGAGAGGCGAGGGCCCAGGGAGGAGAGGCGAGGGCCCGAGGAGGAGAGGGCCCGAGGAGGAGAGGCGAGACCCCGAGGAGGAGAGGCGAGGGCCCGGGTCGTCACCGACTTTGATTTTTACTCATTTAATGGAAACTTGTGGAGCTGCTGGAGGGAAACTTTAGTTAGGTTTATTTTCACATTTTTTACTTTTATTCAATCGCAATCTGTAATTCAATTTCGTGATCGCATTAAAATAAGTACTACTTTTTATTGTGACTTGCAGCTGATGTCATCAACATTCCCTGTGAGTGTGATGCTAGCTGTAGGCACTGCTCTGTCTGAAGCTGTCGTAAAGTTCTGGCTGGCGGGACCAGAGATTGTAGACCTTGGGAAGGTTTAAAGTGTTAATTTACAGAGTGAATTTACGTGATGGTAGTTCGCGGGCGAGGAGCAGGGAGCAGGGTGTGAGCCAGGTCCAGACAGGACGTGAAGTGCAGGGACAAGAGGAGGTGGCACCGGAGCAGGAGAGCGAGGTGAGAGCCAGGGTCGAATTTTCAGGTATCTCTACTTTATTTAAGTACATTTAACAGTGGATACTTTTTACTATTACTTGAGTACATTTTGAGAGCAGTATCTGTACTTTCTCCTCCGCTACATTTTCAAACAGGACTGAAAGAGTAAAAAGTACTTTTTCTTATGATTTGAGAGGTTATTTTTTACCGTGTTCGTGGTAAGATTTTGACTAAAGTTTTTGAGTTTAAGCTTCGTCTTTGAGCAAAACAAAAATACAATACAAAAATACTTAAAATGTGTCATTTTGAATCAATATTACTACATTTACAAACTTTACTTTAACAAATGAACAACACTTGTTTTAAATACTTTTACTTTTTCCTCTTTAAATCCATTTTAAACAGGTACTTTAATACTTTTACTTAAATAGATTTTTCATGTGATTCTTCTACCTCTGCATCTGTACTTTTACTTCTCAAAACTGACTTCTTCATCCATCACTGTCCATCACATTACTGAAAATATGCTCGATAGAACAGTTTAATGCCACACTGTGAAACATTTCAGGCCGAGCACCAACATTACGTCATTGTTCAGCTTGCTTACGTCTGGTGTGTTCTTTGTACGTCTCATAATCTACATTCCTGCTCCGTTTTGCCGGTCTTATCCTGAGTATTTACATAATTGCTCTCTGTCTCTGCAGCCACTTCCTGTCCTCATCCCTCTCTTCTTTCTCTCCGTTTCTCTCTCTCCAGGATCGTGGAGGCCGTTTGCATCGGCTGGTTCACCGCCGAGTGCATCGTGCGGTTTCTGGTCGCTCGGAACAAGTGGGATTTCCTTCGCCGTCCTCTGAACATCATTGACGTCATCGCTATCACGCCGTACTACGTCACCATGGCGTTAGCCGGAGCGGGAATGCCGGGAGCCGGACTCGGAGTAGCCGGAATCATCTTACGAGTTTTACGAATGATGCGGGTGTTTTGGCTAATGAAGCTAGCTCGGCACTTCCTGGGTCTGCAAACTCTTGGGCTAACGCTACGACGATGCTACCGGGAAATGGTCATGCTGATGGTTTTCGTGTTCGTTGCCATGGCGATATACAGCGCGCTAGCCCAGTTGCTAGAGCACGGCCTGGACAAGGAGTCGCCGAACAGCGATTATGCTAGCATCCCGGCAGCGGCGTGGTGGGTGATCATCTCCATGACGACGGTCGGGTACGGGGATGTCTACCCGATTACGATCGCGGGACGGGTGCTAGGAGGGTTCTGCGTGGTTAGCGGGATAGTCCTGCTAGCATTACCCATAACATTTATCTACCACAGTTTTGTACAGTGTTACCATGAACTGAAACTTCGCTCAGCCCGATACGCTCGCAGTCTGGTTGCCGTGGAGATATCGCAGTGAGATTTTACAAACTTTATGAACTTGAACACAGTGTGGACCTCTACTTTGACCCCTGCTCTGTCCCTTTACCTGCACAGGATAAGACGATCTACTGTGTATTCAGATAAGATGTCTGCGTAATCCCTCAGTCGTCCAGGTATGACCCAAAGTAAAAGAAAAATTCAATTTGGTTAACTGGGAAAAACGTTTTTAGAGTGAAAACTGTTCATTTAAGCCGCTTCTTCAGTTCTCGTTAGATTGCTGATGGACACTGCCTGATATGTGTCCGAAGGGAGGAGCTAACGGCACTGAAGCTAACACACTTTCAAGAAAAATAGTAGCGCTAGCCAGTATGTTAACAGTCGTGAAAGCACCCATTAGGAACATAGTCTGTGTGAAGAACTGGACTAAGTGAGTGTGATGTCACCCACAGCGTTCAGCTCAAGTCAAATAAAGCTCATCGATGCTAGCAGTTACAGCGGCTAATCTGGAGCTGAGTCCCATCTTTGCAATTCCAACCACGAGTATCATAGCAACTAAAGAGCCAATCTGGAGCCAGGTTGTTGAAGGTATCGCCCCTTCTTGTCCTCACCACGGTTTAGCAGGGAGCGGGCGCTTGGCAACGCTGTCAATCAAACCTGTTGCTAACGCTAGCTGGAGCGACCTCGGGGAAAGAAGGCGCCTGATTTGTCTGTATTAATGTTCATATGTTGATTTACAGACACAATAGTGAAATAAAAACACCAGAATCATGTAGAGGGTTAATACAAACATTTAAGACTGGCAATAACAGAGAGAGGGGACAGAGTTTTTCAATAGAAAGTGAATTGGAGCCAGAGTTGACAGACCAGGAAGTGCGCACATGATCACTTCCTGTTTGAAACGCAGTGGCTAGCAGTTAAGCTATGTTCATTTATATTTACAGTCTATGGGCCTGAATGATTAGGCTAAATATGTCGTAGCTAACAAACAGAAACTGTGAACAAACAGGTGTATTAGCTTCAGTGTAGTTAGCGCCCCCTTCAGGTAGATTTAAGGCAGTGTCCAGCAGTAATTTGACCAGAACTGAAGATGAACTGAATTGAAAATGTCCTCATTCAAATTACTTCTTGACCGAACAGATTTTTTCTTTCACTACCAATCAAATAAGACATTAATAAGTATGAATAATAATATACACAGGACTAGCTGGGCCGGTTAATGAAAGTGCTGTAATGTTCTACACAAAGAGATACGGTTTCATTTCCTGGAGACAGCACAAATTGAAACTAGATTAAATCAATTACACGCCACTCAATTAAACAGTTTTCTATCTTTACGTCGTGCCCTTTTGTTCCCCTTTGAGTTCCAGGGTAATGTAGGAGCCAATTCACAAAACAGCACAAGCACAACGGCCCATTTCATTCATTTCGTGGGTCGGCTCGGGTCATATTTGCTAATTGCTAACCACTTCCTGATCTGTTGTTGCTATGCTCATGGCTGCAGGCTCTGCTACATGCTACTGTGTGGATTCTGTTTAAACTGGAAGTGGACATATCGTGCATTATTTCAGCCTTTTAATCAGGCTTTTTGTAATCGCTTTATTTAATAAGAACTCGAAATAATGTGGCAGGAAAACACACTTTATGAGCAAAGAGAGTTTCCGAGGAGAGGTTAAAGGAGTGAGGGTTAGGGTTAAAGGAATAGAGGGTTAGGGTAAGGTTAGGGTTATCGGGTTAGGGCATTAGAGAGTTAGGGTTGAAGGCTTAAGGTTGAGGGTAGGGTAAGGGTTAGGGTATGGTTAGTTGTTTAGGGTTAGGGGGTTATGTTAGGGTTAGGGGTTAGGGTTGAGGGTAGGGTAAGGGTAGGGTTGAGGTTTAGGGTTAGAGGATTATGCTAGGGATTTGTTAGGGTTAGAGGTTGGGGTTAGCAGGTTAAGGTTTAGGGTAGGGTAAGGGTTAGGGTATGGTTAGTGTTTAGGGTTAGGGGGTTATGTTAGGGTTAGGGGTTAGGGTTTAGGGTAGGGTAAGGGATAGGGTATGGTTAGTGTTTAGGGTTAGGGGGTTGCATTAGGGTTAGGGTTTAGGGTAAGGTAAGAGTAGGGTTGCCGTTTAGGGTTGAAGGGTTGGAGGTTTAGGGTAGGGTAAGGGTTAGGATATGGTTAGGGTTAGGGGGTTATGTTAAGGTTACATTAGGGTTTAGGGTAGGGTTAGGGTTTAGGGTTAGGGGGTTAAATTAGGGATTACGTTAGGGATAGGTTAGCGTTAGAGGTTGGGGTTAGAAGTAGGGTTAGGGATAGGTTAGGGTTAGAGGGTCAGGTTAGGGTAGGATTAGGGTAAGGGGGTTAGGTTAACAGTTAGGGTTAGAGTTGGGTTAAAGGGTGAGAGAATTAGGGTTCGGGGTTAGAGGGTTAGGAGAACAGCCATGAAAAAACCCTTTAAATCGCCAATAGTGGTTGCCATTTTGATTTTGACGGGTTATTTGAATAATGAAAATGTGTTCTTGTGTCTGGCTGGCCAGGCTAACACAGAAACACATGAAGTTCCACGATAAGCACAATTCTTTCTGTGTGTAAAGAATATCTCAAATTAAACACAAACATGGACCTTTTCTGCTGTTTCCACAAATGTAAAAAACTCTTTTCAAACCGGATTTAAAAGGTTGTATAGTCTATTTTCTACACGTGTTTTACTGAGCGATGCTTTCAAATGCTTTGCCTTGACTCGAGTAGTCCAGTTACATCGACGATCATAAAACCAGCACTCTATGGCTTTGTCTGTCGTCCCTTTCTACGGGCCACTACTTTGACGTCGTATTGTTTTGCCGTCCTTGGTGTGTGAGACTTTTGTGTTGATAAAATATTGTAGAACCAGGGGCGGCGCCGGGGCACTAGCCTCCCCTAGAGTGGCCAATTCCTCCATAAATTTTTCCTCACTTTCATAGCACATCCTTTTTCGACTAACAGTATTTAAATGTAAACCAGCGCAAAACGAATTCCATATTAGGTTTTATAAGTCACTACATTTAAATGTATCTAAAACGGCAAGGTTAGGGCGTGTGGATACCTGTTAGACCAATCACACTGTTTCTTATACCTCTAGACCCTGCCCCTCCTCCCTTTGACTCTCCTCTTTAGTCCCCCAGACTCCGCCCCTCCTCCCCTTCACTCTACCCTTTTGTCATCCAGACCCCGCCCCTTTTCCTCCCTTGTTCTTCCCTTTAGTCCTCCAGACGCCACCCCTCCTCTCCCCTTGTTCTCCTCTTTAGTCCCCAGACTCCGCCCCTCCTCCCCCTCCCCTTCACTCTCCCCTTTAATCCTCCAGATCTTACCCCCTCTCCCCCCTCATTCTCCCTTTTAGTCCTCCAGACCCCGCCCCTCCTCCACCTCTCGTTCTCCCCCTTTAGTCTTCCAGATCTTACTCCTCCTCCCCTTCACTCTACCCTTTTGTCCTTCAGACCCTGCCCCTTTTCCCTCCCTCGTTCTTCCCTTTAGTCCTCCAGACCCCCCCCCTCCTCCACCTCTCGTTCTCCCCTTAAGTCTTCCAAATCTTACTCCTCCTCCCCTTCACTCTACCCTTTTGTCCTCCAAACCCCGCCCCTTTTCTTCCCTCGTTCTTCCCTTTAGTCCTCCAGATGCCACCCCTCCTCTCCTCTTTAGTCCTCAAGATCTTACCCCCTCTCCCCCTTCGTTCTCCCCTTTTGTCCTCCAGACCCCGCCCCCTCCTCCACCTCTCGTTCTCCCCTTTAGTCCTCCAGATCTTACTCTTCCTCCCCTTCACTCTCCCCTTTAGTCCTCCAGATCTTACCCCTCCTCTTCCCCTGTGCCCCTCTTTAGTCCTCCAGACTCCGCCCCTCCTCCTCTTCACTCTCCTCTTTAGTCCTCCAGAACCCACTCCTCCTCTCCCCTCGTTTTCCCCTTTAGTCCTCCAGATGTTACCCCTTCTCCCCCTCTTTCTTCCCTTTAGTCCTCCACGCCCCGCCCCTCATCAACCCTCACTCTCTCTAAAGTTTGAAAGCTTAATCTTAGTTCTGAACATGACTAAAACTAAAATGTAGTTAACATCATTATATAAAAGACCCTTAGCGCCTCCAACCAGACCTGTCTCCCGCCGCCCCTGCGCAGAACTATATTTTCTAACCAGCTGAATCCAAATGACGAGACCACAGTGGAATGTACAAATGTGTAAGTACCATTCTGACCTGCGTATGGTTAAAATGTTTCGGTTGTTACGTGTTTCAGCTTTGTGTCGATGAAAATATGTTTGTACAAAAAGTAAATAGTTCTCGTTCTGTTTTCTTGTCAGTTATGATACAGAAGATTTATCAGTACGATTTATTTGATTTTAAATGCAAATCTTTTCTTTCTTATGTAAACTGTCACACATTTTGTCTCATTGAAATGCCACTTTGTCAAATAAAAGCGAAAAATAAACTGAATTTCTGGTTTGTTTGACCTTCTGGGGCGCTGTAAGATTAATATGTGGAGGTCAGGGGTCACGGGGGCAGCAGTCTAAGCAGACTCCCAGACTTGCCTCACCCTAGACACTTCCTCCAGCTCTTCCAGGGGGATTCCAGGCCAGCTAAGAGACAGAGGATGTGTCCGAATGTCTCCCCCAGCCCTTAACCCCTCACTCACTCCACAGCCCCACACTCTTTAGCGGTTTATATAGTTGTTTTTGTAAAGCTGGATCTCGTCAGCTTTTTGTCTGAGATGTGGAAATCTTCGCTCTGCTAACAGCTCAAGCTAAGCTAAACGGCTAACGCTAGCAACTTTACACAGCAGCGGTTTATTTAAGTGTTTTCTTCATAATCAGGATCAACAGTGATAAACCAGCTTCTCTCTGCTTCATCCAGTCGTGTTGTGTCCAGATAAAGACCTGTCGCTGTCCACTGGTGTTTTCCCAACTCCCGCAATGCATTATGGGCTATATTGACCGCTCTAGTGACCTGCGGACTTTTGGACGTCACTAAAAATAGTGTGACCGATAAATAGTGCCATGAGCAGGTCCGTCGACAGAAATTTGGGGGCCCAGGGGCAAGAAACTTCACATGGGCCCCCCCATGTGAAGTTTAATAGGAAGAGGGTCTGATTCTGGGGCCCCCCGTTGACCTCCCTTCGTTGGCCCTAATGATGTGGACAATTGGACACAGCCAGATTCCCTCCTGTGTCCTGGGTCGTCCCCGGGGGCCTCCTCCCCGTGGGACATGAGCATCTCCCCAGGGAGGCGTCCAGGAGGCGTCAGGAACAGATGCCCGAACCTCAGCTGATCCTGTCCACGTGGAGGAGTCATGTACGAAACAAAAACGTTACATAATCTACTCAATATTTTTAACCAAGTATGAATAATAAGAAGTAAAATGAAGAAAAACCCTGAATGAGACTGTGTCCAAACTGAGCCGTGTGTGTGTGAGCCGTGTGTGTGTGAGCCGTGTGTGTGAGCCATGTGTGTGTGTATGAGCCGTGTGTGTATGTGAGCCGCGTGTGTGTGAGCCGTGTGTGTGTGAGCTGTGTGTGTGTGAGCCGTGTGTGTGTGTGAGCCGTGTGTGTGAGCCACGTGTATGTGAGCCGTGTGTGTGTGAGCCGTGTGTGTGTGAGCCGTGTGTGTGTGAGCCGTGTGTGTGTGAGCCGTGTGTGTGAGCCACGTGTATGTGAGCCGTGTGTGTGTGAGCGTGTGTGTGTGAGCCGTGTGTGTGTGTGAGCCGTGTGTGTGTGAGCCGTGTGTGTGTGAGCCGTGTGTGTGTGAGCCGTGTGTGTGAGCCGTGTGTGTGTATGAGCCGTGTGTGTGTGAGCCGTGTGTGTGTGAGCCGTGTGTGTGTGAGCCCGTGTGTGTGTGAGCCGTGTGTGTGAGCCCGTGTATGTGAGCCGTGTGTGTGTGTGAGCCGTGTGTGTGTGAGCCGTGTGTGTGAGCCGTGTGTGTGTGAGCCGTATGTGTGAGCCGTGTGTGTGTGAGCCGTATGTGTGAGCCGTGTGTGTGTGTGAGCCGTGTGTGAGCCGTGTGTGTGTGAGCCGTATGTGTGAGCCGTGTGTGTGTGTGAGCCGTGTGTGTGTGTGAGCCGTGTGTGTGAGCCGTGTGTGTGTGAGCCGTGTGTGTGTGTGAGCCGTATGTGTGAGCCGTGTGTGTGTGTGAGCGTATGTGTGAGCCGTGTGTGTGTGTGAGCCGTGTGTGTGAGCCGTGTGTGTGTGAGCCGCCGTGTGTGTGAGCCGTGTGTGTGAGCCGTGTGTGTGTGAGCCGTGTGTGTGAGCCGTGTGTGTGTGAGCCGTGTGTGTGTGTGAGCCGTGTGTGTGAGCCGTGTGTGTGTGTGTGAGCCGTGTGTGTGTGTGTGTGAGCCGTGTGTGTGTGAGCCGTGTGTGTGTGAGCCGTGTGTGTGTGTGAGCCGTGTGTGTGTGAGCCGTGTGTGTGTGAGCCGTGTGTGTGAGTGTGTGTGTGAGTGTGTGTGTGAGCCGTGTGTGTGTGAGCCGTGTGTGTGTGAGCCGTGTGTGTGTGTGTGAGCCGTGTGTGTGTGAGCCGTGTGTGTGTGAGCCGTATGTGTGTGAGCCGTGTGTGTGTGAGCCGTGTGTATGTGAGCTGTGTGTGTGTGAGCCGTGTGTGTGTGAGCCACGTGTGTGTGAGCCACGTGTGTGTGAGCCACGTGTGTGTGAGCTGTGTGTGTGAGCGTGTTTGTGTGAGCCGTATGCTTGAGCTGTATGTGTGTGAGCCGTGTGTGTGAGCCGTATGTGTGTGAGCCGTGTGTGTGAGCCGTATGTGTGTGAGCCGTGTGTGTGAGCCGTGTGTGTTTGTGAGCCGTATGTGTGAGCCGTGTCCATGTGCCTTGGCTCCGCTCCAGAGCCTCGCTGGAGATGAAACTGAACAAACTGGGTTTTATTCAGATCTGTCCATCATTTCTGCAACATGTTTTTACCAACATGAGAAATGTGTCTCCCTAACAACGAGAGAAAGAAGGAGAGAAAGAGGAGAGGAAAGAGGGAGAGAAAGAGGGGAGGAAAGAGGAGAGGAAAGACAGAAAAAATACCACAAGAGAGAGGGGAGGAAAGAGAGAAACAACGCAGAGAGAGAGAGAGAGAGAGAGAGAGAGGGGAGCAGAAAGAGTGAGAGAGAAAGTGAGGAAGGGAGGGAGAGAGAGAATGAGGAAGAGGGAGGCATGGAGGGAGAATGGGAGAGAGGGAGGGAGCAGAAAGAGGGTGAAGGAGAGAACCCTCTAACCCTCCTCTCTCTTCCCCTCTTCCTCTCTCCCTTTCCCTCTCTCCCTCTTTCTAACCCCCCCTCTCTCTCCCTCTCTCTCCCCCTCTTCCTCTCTTCCTCTTTTTAACCCTCCTCTCTCTCCCTCTCTTTCTTCCCCTCTTCCTCTCTCTCTCTTTCTCTCTCTCATCATCACATAAAAACATTTTCAGTCTGTTTATTTCACAGAAGATACACACACTAGTTTTTATTTTTGTGTTTGGCTTATGGTCCTGTAAATAAATCTATGTGTGTCCTTCAGAGGATGTGTCCTTCAGAGGATGTGTCCTTCAGAGGATGTGTCTTTCCGAGGATGTGTCTTTCCGAGGATGTGTCTTTCCGAGGATGCGTCCTTCAGATGATGTGTCCTTCTGAGGATGCGTCCTTCAGAGGATGTGTCTTTCGAGGATGCGTCCTTCAGAGGATGTGTCTTTCTGAGGATGCGTCCTTCAGAGGATGTGTCCTTCGGAGGATGCGTCCTTCAGAGGATGTGTCTTTCCGAGGATGCGTCCTTCAGAGGATGCGTCCTTCAGAGGATGTGTCCTTCTGAGGATGCGTCCTTCAGAGGATGCGGCTGGTGAATTGGGACAGGGCTCCTAAGTCGTCATGTCTTAAAGAACTTTCAGTGTGTCCTAATGTTAAACCAAAGAAGATTTAAAAATGAAACCTTGTGTTCAGATTTATCGTGTTGTGGTGATAAACGTGTCGCAGTAGTCGCCGTTTGTGGGGCTTGTTGTGTTGAGTTTTCATATTGTGTTTGCTAATGCGTCTCCATGGACACCGCCTGCAGCAAACATGGCCGACTTTCCCATAGTGTTTGTCTAATATCTGGACTTTGACGCTTATATTATTCCCCTTCAAACCCCTCCCTCCCTCCATCCTTCTCTTTTATAAAGCCTTTTCAAATGTGCGTCCTGCTTTTCCTCCTTTCATTTCTTCCTGTTTTTCTTTTCTTCCTGTTTCTTTGCCCTCCCTCCATCACATAAGAGCTCTTTCTTTACATCTCTGCACTCGTTCTTGTTTACTTTGTATTCCCAGACATGCTCTCGCTCGCCATGTGCTCCTCTCTCTCCCTCGTGTTCACTTCCTCTCACTTTCTCACCTTCTCTCTCTCCGTCCCTCTATAT
>JAIEZT010000304.1:1334342-1356842 GCA_019594935.1 Periophthalmus modestus | reverse complement strand
CTTTAAATTAATGACACTGGGACATGGACTTTAATGTTTTATTAAAGCCTCCACAGTTTAACGGCTTTTTATAGAGAGAAGAATGAACTGATCTGAGGAGACGAGAGAGGAGAGGAGAGGAGGAGACGAGAGAGGAGACGAGAGATGAGACGAGAGAGGAGACGACACTTTTGTCTCCTCATTCTCATATCCTTTCTCGTATCCTCTCTTGTCTCCTCTCTTGTCTCCTCTCCTTGTCTCCTCTCCTTGTCTCCTCTCTCGTCTCCTTTCTCGTTTCCTCCCATCTGCTCGTCTCTCGTCTCCTCTCCCTGTCTCCTCTCGTTTCCTCCTGTCTGCTCGTCTCTCGTCTCCTCTCTCATCCCCTCGTTTGTCTCCTCTTTTGTCTCCTAATTCTCGTATCCTTTCTCGTCTCCTTTCTCGTATCCTCTAATAGGCAAAAAAAACCCCCTCAAAAAAACAGTTTACTATAGTATATCTCTATTACACGTGTGTCAAACTCAAGGCCCGGGGGCCAAATGTGGCCCGCCGCGTCATTTTATGTGGCCCGTGAGAAGGTACATTAAAAGGCATGAGGGTCATTTTAAAATAAGTTTATGCCTTTAAAGTGTCGACCATAAACAAATGAGATTTTCCCAACAAGTGGAACAGAAAAATATTTGCAATTAATGGTCCCAAAATGTTCAGGAAGAGGAAAACTGTCGGCATGAAGGGCAGTTTCAAGAAAGGTGAAGGTGAATAAAAGTTTGTGCTTCAAGGAGAAAAACCTGTATGTTTTTTGTGTTATGAGGCGGGTCGGTTGTGAAAGAAAACAATCTATGTCGGCGTTTTGACACTAAACACGGAGCTAAGTCTGCAAAAGTTAACATTGTCCAATAATTAAAAGGATGCAAATGTCAGTTTATCAGGGGATGCAATATTTGTAACTTGAATAAGTAAGTAAGTAAACAATTATTTAACAAGTTAAAAATTAGTAACATTTATTTTACATGGCATTTGTTTACATTTAGTGACATTTATCCTGCCTCACAGTTACATCTGGCCCTATTTTACTGATGTGGTCCTCAGTGAAAATGAGTTTAACACCCATGCTCTATTATATTGTCTAATTTTTATGATATTGTTGTCAAAAAGCCTTTAAAACCTTCTTATTTTTTCACAATGTACTACAATTAACATGTTTATTATCAAATACTCTTGATTTTAAGCTCATATTGAAAGCTAAACTCACATAATATGCACAGACTACCTGTATTTATGCATTTAAATCCACTTTACATGCTTCTCTTGTGCTTCTCATGTCATAATCTGTATTTTCACTCAGGCGCGTCACTTTGACCCTGTCTGACGTCACTTTCCTGCGACGCTCACAGGGAGAGGACCCTCAGCGGCTGGATTTTACTGGACGGCAACACCTTTCCGCGTCCTTCAGTAACAAAATGTACTATAAATTCAGCGGATTCACACAGAAACTAACTGGAGCGGCCCCGGCCACCGCGTACAGCCCGCAGGTAAGCGCCGACACCCGGGTTAAGACCCAGGACCGGCCCGGTTAAACATGAGGTTGACCTTCACGTTACAGTTACCGCAAACACCGGGACAACCGAAGAGATCAACCGTGTATACGTGACTCCTGTGTTAGATCTTTCCTTTACGAGTTAGTTTAAGGTTATTTGGTGTTATTTCCATCGATTTTAACCGGTTTTGTAGATGTTGTGACAAAGGATTTAAGGTTTAAGGCTCAGTGCTACATCCTGTTAGCCTGATGCTAATCCGCTGTCACGTTTTTGACCTGATAACGGGACGCAACGGTGAAAGTTCAGTATTATTTTGATGTTGTCCTCATTAAACGACAAATTGTAACCTTTATATCAGCTAAACTGCTTAAATAAACGCACAAGGAAACAGCCAGCACCTCAGATGACCCTTGTTCTGCTCAAGGTGCTCCAAGTTTCAACTTTACTCCATAAAAACAGCATCAAGTTTCATTTGAGGTTCACCGTGACGTTTAAGGTCTGAATGTAAATAGAGCAGTGTCAGTGTGAAACGTGATGTTGTTTTACTGTAGGCAAAATAACTGAAAATTACTTATTCCTGTCTGAGTTTGAATTTATGATCATGTTTTTTTATTATTATTATTTTATTTTTATTACATTTCTAAATTTATTTTTATTATAATATATTTTTATTAGTTTTTTTGTATTATTTATTTATTTTTTCTACAGCCAGAAATAATAATAAACTGTAGGCAAACTAACTAAATAAATGCAGATTACTTATTCCTGTCTGAGTTTGAGTTTAGGATCATGTTTTTATTTCATTTTATTATTATTATTATTATTTGTATTATTTGTATTATTTATTTATGTATTTTAATTTAATTTAAAAAAAATATATATTTATTTTTGCTACAGCCAGAAATAATCCAAATATCAAGATGTCATAAAAGTCGATTGGTGTATAGTTAGTTTTAGTTATTGCAGAAAAATGTACCTGTTCTTCTTGACCTTGGACAAAACTAAAGTCGTGTTTATTTAATTACTCAGAGGTTAGATCTGTGCAGACCTGTCTCAGGTTAATACGATATCGATTTATGGTTAATAATAAAAAGAACTGGTTGTTTTGGGCTCAGTATTTACCATCTGCTCCTTTGTCTTTACACTCGTTTTGTGAGGATCTTTTTCTAGTTTTTTGTAGTACGGGAACATTTGAGCATCGAAGTTTAAATATTGACAGTTTATTTTAACATTTTCATTATTCAATTTAATTTATTTATATATCAGATTTAGGCAAGGCAAGTTTTTTTGTATGGCACAATTAGTTCACAAAGTAATTCAAAGTTTTTTACAGAATAAGAAAGACATTAAAATCACAATACAATAAATCAAAACATAAATAATCATTATAAAATCAACATTAAAAGAATAAGTCAGTCAGTCACCTGCAGCTAAACAGAACCGTTTGAGCCTGGATTTAAACATTGTCAAAGTCGAGGCCTGTCTCACATTTAAAACCACTTCAGCCGATCGAAGTGCTTCATAAAAAGAACACAAATATTCAGCTCCCACGATACATATCATACAGTAGCATAAAGTCACACCTGAATAACCGTGTTCTGCTTCGTGCCACGTCGGCTTAACTTCATCTTAACTTCATCTTAACTTTCTAACCCTCCTCTCTGAATTTGAATGAGACGGAGAACCTTCTTAGCACTGTTCGTTTTCCATTTTACAACTTAATTCTCCCCTTGTTCTCCTAAAGGTTATCTCCTGTCTGTGAGTGTGGCCTTTGGGGAGGTTTTATCACCAGTTTGAGAAAATAGCAGCGTCTCATTGGGCCCATCTCGGCCTTTACTGCTGCTTTGTCCTTTATCTCACGGCCCACTGTAGGTCAGACTCTCTTTTATCTCACTGGGGCCGAGGAGGTGCCATGGTTTTGCATAAAGAAGAAGTAATCACGCAAGTAACACAGTTCACTTTTTATGAGAACTTTACAGCCTTTATTTGAGTCGTCGGCGTGCCTTTAAGCGTGTTGTTTCCCTGGAGATGTTACCGCTTTACCTGGAATGTTCCACAGACTGGCATTTCACTTATCTATATCTGAAGGCACAAGCGGGCAGAGTCACCAGGTCAAGTTACAGGTTACATCTGCGGAGAGAAGTCCCCTGTTTACTATGAGAATGTGTGTTTTTCTGTGTGTTTTGAGCATTAAAAAACATGTGGAATTGACTAAATGAAAGATAAGAGTAGTTTAATGCCATACTGCGGAACATTCCTGGCAAAGATGGACCTTTTTAGTCACAGAATCTCCACTAGAAAAATTCCTCAGTGTTTCTTGGGCGTAAAATAAATGTTTGTAAATACGGACATATTAAAACAATTAATTTTTATTTTTAATTGTTTAATTTTTAATTGGACAATTAAAATAGAATAATGTGTCATACTGAAAAAACAAAGCCACCAGATGTAGAGAAGTAAAAATTATGTTTTTTTTTTTTTTTTCATGGCTGATACAGATTTAGAATTCAGGGGGAAAAAAAAAAATCTACTGCAAACTCCCCCAAAGCTATTTTTTTTTTACCACACACCTGTAAGAGAGCTGTGTGGTCACGTTTTAAACCCAAAGAGCAGCAACAAACAGAAAAACAGCAAATTACTATTACTTTTTGTTATTTTTGTTCTGGTTTAGACCTGGTACTTACACAGGCCTGTCACTATAATATATAAAAACTGGAACTATATATTTTGGGGCTCAATATTTATCGTGTGCACATTTTCTTTATTAAAGTTTGGAGATTTGGGTATTTTTGTTATAATAAAATAACATTTGAACAAGTGACTAATAGCCATACATTATATTTTGTAACACATGCCTTTTAATGACGGCGTCAACCATAGTGTGTTTATATAAATGGACATACCTTCAACAACCTGGCTCCTGATTGGCTCTTTTGTTGCTATGATACTCCCGGTTGGAACTCTACCTAAGTCTGTATTATCGTTTCTCCCTGTGTGTCTGTGATCATGCTTCATAATGTGTTATCATGACCTACATACGACTGATATAGTCTCACTAAGTACAGATTCCTTCAACATTAGACCCTCCTGACCAAGACCCCGGTATCTATACTGTATTTCTATTTATCCTCTTTTTTTCCCCGATGTCCCTGAAGGCCCCACTCGGAGCCGGATCATTTAGGTTCGGCTTAAATTGAGTTTGAAGTGCCTCTTGACTGTGATGTGCTGATCCGGAGGAAGCTGCAGTTTAGAAATAATCACAATATTACCTTATTTTCGTGCGTGTGGAGGCAGCGAGTGGGAGCCAGTCCGAATTAAATCTGACACATCAAAACACAGGCAGAAGAGGAGCGTTTTAGATCTGCAAACTCACCAAAACTACATGCAAATGAAGGTTTAATGATTTGAAACGTGTCTAATGGTCAGTGTTGTGCAGCTGGAGCCACAGTGACGTAAAGTGTCGAGCGTCTTGAAGGTGGAAAAACTCAAAATAAAATCTGACCGTTTAACATTTGTGATTAGCTTTGTTTTGGATTCAGTTCAGACGCCACATTTTAACTGGTCCAGAAGCATTTGAAGTATGAGCTGTTGTTACTATAGTCGCAGTCTCCAGGCCACAGGTTTATTGGTTTTTATGAATAATGAAATACAATGTTTTATTATGTTAAGCTTCTAATTGTTCCCGTCTTTGTGATTTGTAGATGGAGACCAGTCAAAGTGTGAATCTGATGTTTTTAAGATCATGGCCCTGATGCAAATTCAGGTTTGATTCTGAAAAATATCACACGTGCAGTCTGTGTAATCCTTCAGCGTCCAGGTGTGACCCAGGTGTGCTCCAGGTGTGCTCCAGGTGTGCCCCAGGCGTGCCCCAGCCAGGTGTGCTCCAGGCGTGCTCCAGGCGTTGCCCCGGGTGGCCCCGGGTGTGCCCCGGGTTTGTGCTCCGGGGTGTCACCGGGTGTGCCTGTGTAATCCCAAGGTGTGCCCCAGGTGTGCCCCAGGTGTGCCCCAGTTGTGCTCCAGGTGTGCCCCAGGTGCCAAAATTAGTTTTTCTTTTGGTGCCACACAAATGGAACAGAACTGGGCCATTCCTGAGTAGTTTTAGAAGTAACTAGTAAAATAAGACCACAAATGGGATTCGGAGCGCGGGAGCCGGAGCGCGGGAGCCGGAGCGCGGGAGCCGGAGCGCGGGAGCTGTATTTTGAGCGCAGGTGTTTGTGCTGGACCAGAAGCCGCTGCTCCGACTCTGATCTGTGGAGATGGAGTTCTTGTTTGGACAGGCCCAGTGTGAGCTTCACACATCAGAAACTAGGCCCCCACCTCTGCTCTGCTCTGGGTTTGGACCAAAATATCTCCTGGAAACAAGAGCCAGGGCTGGACGAGTTTGGCAAAAGTCTGGAATTGTGGTTTTCCTGACGAAAATTTAGATTTTGTTTTTGTGAGATACATCTTGCAGCCGTTTAAGAGAGAGGGAGGTGTGTGGAAAAAGCATCAAATTCAACATAATTTAGATTTTATTTTTTATAAAGGGGAACTCTGAAATTGTGTTGTTCTGCCTGGACTGTTTTGGACATAAAACTTCATGAAAACAAGCCAGCGACTCCACTAAAGTATTTTTTTAATCAATAAAATGCCTGATATTGGATAAATGAATACTTCTGAACCACATACATAACTAATTACGGGTCACGTGTAACTTGGGCTCATGGTTCGACCTTCTCGTCTCCTTGGAGGTTTAATACCATTGTTCTCTTTGTTGTTTTTGGCTTGTGTTTTGTGAGTCTAAGCCAGAGTTTACGCTGTAAAAGTTGGAATTCATAACTTCTGTGACTCATTACAGATTAACTAAACTAAATGTGCAATGGGCAAGACGCTTAAGCCGAAAAGTTCCAAAGTTCACATTTAAAACCGGATCTTTTCCTTGTGTTTTGTGCTGCAGGGGCTGAAGCCAGGTCTGCCGGAGCCTCCCACGATGATCTTCGCAACACCGACCAAAGTGGTGTCTGAGTCGGGGGCCGTGGTCGAGTATCTGGGGTCCAACAAGGTGCCAGAGCTGCAGAGGTTTTTCCAGGTACAAACTGATACTGAACCGATACATGATACCGATACCGAAACATGAACTGGATCAGGAATCGACTCCACGATGTCACGTACACGAGATCCTGGCTGGTTTTTAATAAGATCTAATCAGACTATTTACAGACTGATTTCGGCCTTGAATGTCTCAGCGTTTGAACTTTTATTCATACAAAGACATTCAGTCGTGATGTTCTGTCCTCGTTAAGACGTTAGCAGTTCTAGGTACAAGGCAAGTTTATTTGTACAGCACAAGTCATACACAGTAAGTAAGTCATTCAAAGAGCTTTACAGAATAAGAAAGACATTAAAACCACACAAATGAAAACATAAATGATCACAAATCATCATAACATTAACATTAAAGGGGAAAAGTGCAGAATAAAACTTTCAGTCACAAGCAGCTAAACAGAAGCGTTTGAGCCTGGATTTAAACACTGTCAAAGTCTCACATCTTCAGAAAGAATGTTCCAGGTTTTAGCTGCAGAAAAAATGAAACACTGATTCAACAGGTTTAGACCCGCATTAGCCCCCATTCGTCCCGCTTTAGTCCCGTTTTTAGTCCCGTTTTCGTCCGGTTTAGTCCCGTCCCGGTTTAGTCCCGGTTTAGACCCGGTTTAGACCCGGTTTAGACCCGGTTTAGTCCCGGTTTAGTCCCGGTTTAGTCCCGGTTTAGACCCGGTTTAGACCCGGTTTAGACCCGGTTTAGCCCCGGTTTAGTCCCGGTTTAGACCCGGTTTAGACCCGGTTTAGACCCGGTTTAGACCCGGTTTAGACCTGGTTTAGTCCTGGTTTAGTCCTGGTTTAGTCCTGGTTTAGACCTGGTTTAGTCCCGGTTTAGTCCCGGTTTAGTCCCGGTTTAGTCCCGGTTTAGTCCTGACTCTGGCACCAGCAGGAGGCGGGTCCCTGACGTCCTCACAGTGCGAGATGGTTCATGTCTGAAGAAGCTGCGATCTCATGTAATAATCTCACGGTCCAGTATTTGTAACATTGTGAGCGCAGTAGCAGTAGCAGTAGCAGTAGCAGTAGCAGTAGCAGTAGCAGTAGCAGCAGGTACAACAGACAGATCATTGTAACATGAAAACACATTTATCACGGAACATTTTTATCAGTGACATATGAAATGAGGCTGCGTGACACAAAGAAAAGTTCTGTTAGCGTTAATAACATGGCTGGCTTTTATAATAACGTCTTTCCAAGTTCGTTTTGAAGTATTTTCTAATCCAATGAAATGACCTGAACTGTTGCGATTAGATTCGTTTTTTTTATGTTTTTAAAAATGAGATTCAGTTCAAAGTTCAGATTTTAAACACATCCAGAAAAAAATACAAAAAGACTGAAATCTGAACCGACAAATTAAAACAAGAATCACATTTCAGAACCTGTCTGAACAGATCTAAACTACAGGGTGAGACGTTTTGACGCAGGATAAGACAGAACACTGCAGACTCTTTTTGCCGTTCGGTGATTGTGTCCGTTCAAATTGCTATTTTATTTCTGATTGAGGCGAATCTTGCCTGAAAATGCGTTAAATCAGTTCTGTCGTGGCATTACTCACGTTATAAAAATGTACCGGACGAGGTCGTGTTGTCCTTTTTCCTCTAACCTCAGCGGCCTGAATCACTCAAAGTCATAAAATAGACTTTTCTGGTAAATCCTGACTCTCCGTGAATCTCTCTGTGCCTCAAACTCGGCCAAACGTGATCGTCCAATCAGATCTGTGACACATGTGAAACGAAGGAGCTCATTGGTCGTCTGTGATTTACAAATAAAATCACATTTCTCTCACCTCAGAACAGAGTTTTCGCTTCGCTTGTTGATTCTACAGAAATCCGTCATGTTTTTCAGCCGTGAGATTTAATTTTTCCGATACGGCGACATGCCTGTCCCTGATTGGCTAATCCACCTGTCAATCACACCCATTTCAAAACTGGGAGATTCACCAGGGACCAGACTCACATCTTCAGAAACTATTGAAAAAAAGTAAAAATAAAAGCCTAAACTTCACACTGACTGTAACTTATGATCGTAGCAGTGGCGATACTTTTTACCTGGACAAATTATTCTTACTGCCTCTAACTTTTTATTTCTTTTTCTTTTTGTTCTGCTGTGTACTTACAATTTATGACACCAGTGGATATTATTTTATATTGGCGGAATCCTCTGTGTATTACTAATTTGGAAAACTCAAAAATACAAAGAACAAAGTACAGAGCAGTGGGCGTTTTTTGAGTTTCTTCAGTGCAAAGGAAAAAAATATGACTCTGATTAGTACGAATGAATCACTCTAAATCCAACTGAACAAAAATATGTTACAGACGTCCTACTCTGAGCTTTTAATCCTGTTCTAGTCGTTTCTCCTCATTGAGCCTCTGAAGTTGTATTTGGAGTGATTCATGTTTTAATAATCTTCAATCGCTTATTTTCAAGACACCATTTTGCCGATCTAACCCTGTTTCCACCTCCACCTGTCCCCGCCCACTGTGACGTACACGCCTCACATGAGTATCGCATTTGGGTTGCCAGTTTCAATGCTGGAATCCAGTTGGTTTACGCCTAAAATGACTCATTCTCTGCTCTGAATCATAGCAAAAGACGAAGTTTAAATCTGTCAACTGGACAAATTGTTGTAGGAGTGAAGACGTTTCGCCGTTTCTTCGGTTCTGGTCAGATTTCTGCTGGACACTGCCTTAAATCTGTCTGAAGGGAGGAGCTAGCCGCACTGAAACTGTAAACATCTATTGTCTCCAGTTTCAGCTGGAGCTACCCTATTCAGCCCTGAACGACCCTGCTATTGTTCTTTGTTCTAGGTCTGAGGATGCAGTGGTAGATGGGGGTGGATGATGTCTAAAGCTCCATTCCTGTTTAAGGAAGGATTGTCTTTTCTAACAAAAATATCTTCTTTAACTCTCCTCTCAAACTGTTTCTTTTCTCTGGCTCAGATCTGAACCTCACTCTCTTCAGAGGAGAGCTCAGTGTCTTTGAGATGGAGATGTACGTCAGACTGTGGTCCTGAGCTGCTCTCTCTCGGTGCTGGTTCATCCTCTCACTGACTCTTCACTAAACTGAATGGAGTAGATACATGACTTTGTTTGTGGCTCGGGGTTTTGTCCTTTAGGTTGAACCACTTTTTGTCTTAAAGTGTTTGAGATTTCTGTCTTTTTCAAGCCTACATACTGTCTGAAAATCCTCTGAAGTTAAGTTTTCTGCTCTGAATCGTCACTGAACCCCGCAGCACCAGTGAACCAGTGACGGGAAACTTGTCCTATCTGCAGGTTTAATCAGACCTATTCTGCAAAAAGGACATTTCAGAGCTTTTAACCTCGTTGTAGTCATTTCCTCTCCACATTTCCCCTCGTCTGGTCACTAGTGCGATGTGCAGCATGTGGCTTCACGTTTTGGTTTTGCTGTTTGGACGCCTCTTTGCTCTGATTACACTGTCAAACCACAAGCATCAAAGCTACATTTTGCAGACTAATTACCGCAGTATTAACTCGAGCATCGTCACCGTCGCCGTTTGAAACAGCTTGTGTTTGAGAAAAGCAGATTAAAGATCAACATGATGTTCCCATTAGTGATTTGCAGTCTGCAGACTCTTTCATTTGGGGAGAGGTCGTGACCTGCTCAACAGGCTTTTGATTCTTTTCAAACTGTGATAAATCCCGTCCCTGCAGAATTTGGAACGACAAAATGAAAGAAACATAGTTAATCAATTCTCTTCACTAATGAGAGCGAAGGCAGAGCAGCAGGCGGACTCCCCGAGGAACCAACATTTCAGCTTAATGTTTTCACTGGTGTCAGAACGAATGCTCTCGAACATGGACTGTACGTTACAGAGAGACACAGCTTTTCAATAGAAAGTGAATTGGAGCCAGAGTCGATGGAGCTCGTGATCACTTCCTGCTTGGAGCGAGAGAGGAGATGAGGATGAGGAGATAAGAGAGGAGACGTGCACAAAGAGAGGAGGATGAGGAGATGAGAGGAGACGAGGACAAGAAGACAAGAAGACAAGAGACGAGAGGAGGACGAGGAGACGAGAGAGGAGACATGAATGAGGAGACATGAATGAGGAGACATGAATGAGGAGACGAGAGAAGAGACGAGAGAAGAGCCATGTACCAGTAGAGAAGGACGAGGAGACTAGAGGAGACATGAACGAGGAAATGAGAGGAGAGGAGAGAGGTGAATGAGGAGACAAGAGACAAGGAGACGAGAAAGGAGACATGAATGAGGAGACATGAATGAGGAGACATGAATGAGGAGACATGAATGAGGAGACATGAATGAGGAGACGAGAGAAGAGACAAGAGAAGAGACATGTACCAGTAGAGAAGGACGAGGAGACGAGAGGAGACATGAACGAGGAGAGGAGAGGAGAAGAGAGAGGTGAATGAGGAGACAAGAGACAAGGAGACGAGAGAAAAGACGTGTACCAGTAGAGGAGGACGAGGAGACGAGAGGAGACATGAATGAGGAGACGAGAGAGCGAGACGCATGTCTCACAGGGGGCGTGTCACAGGGGGCGTGTCACAGGTGGAGGTTAAACGGGGGCAGATCAACAAAATGGCGTCTTGAAAATAGTTGATTAAAGATGAAATTTAAACATGAATCACTCCAAACACAACTTTGAAAGGGGAAAAGCTGAGAAGAAACGACTATAACACAATTAAAAACTCTGAAAAGTCCAGTTTGCAGGATAGATCTGAATAAAGCTGCAGATGGAGGACGTTTTTGCTGTAAACCAACTGGATTTCAGCATCGAACCTGGCAACGCAAATGAGCTACACACGTGAGGCTCATTCTGTTTTCTGATTGGCTCATCGTCTTGAACCGAAACACCAAATAACGACCTCAGCAACTCTGCATCACGTCCATTTTTGTAACTAAGAATAAATCAGCTGTACAGTTCTTATTAGTGAAAGCTCCGTTTGATTTGAACCTGTGACATTTAAATCGATGTAATACGCCTCATAATGTTTGAACTTTTATTTATACCATGTTGTTCTGAGATAAACAGCTACATAACATTTTCGGATCAGTTCTGTCTCATTATTTTTTGTTTTAAGTAAATAAATGCTGTTTTCAGATTAGATTTCACTTAAAAAAAAGAAAAAACATGACAATATAATGGACTAGCCAATCAGAGCGCCCTGTTGTGTCAAATGTGAGTGTTAAATCAGCTTTTTTGTGCTTGTTTCTGCTTTATACTTATAATCTCTGACACCTGTGGATCATTATGTTATGATTTGGACAGTTTAAATTGAAATATTCATCTAAAACGACTTAAAAAAGAAACAAGTCCGCTGGGTTTTGTACTTGTCGAAAAGCTGCTGTTGACGTGGACTAATCGCTCATTTAAACATGTCTGGACAGGTGGTTAATGACCTTATAACTCCCATCTCCACTGAGTCACTGAACAAGCACAAATCACAAATCGACCAGGGCCATTTTCTAATTAAAGTCTTTCCTAAACCTGCTGCGCTCCGGCTGAGACGAGGCCCCCTGCTGTCCGTGAGAGCCAATTACAGCGAATAGGAAATCCCTCTTTATAATTAACCGCGGTTCGATCCTGTGACTGTACAGACGTGTGATCGTGTGAAGTCGACGCGACGCCTGGATCCTGCTGTGACAATGTGACATGTATAAAAGAAACCTGCCCGAGGTGTAGACGGGGTTTTACAGGAGACAAGTCATGTAAAATGTACTTTTTATAAACAAGAAGTTGACAAAAAAAGTCAGTTTTCTCGTCACAAACAGACCTGGACTTGTGTTTTATTGTTTTTATTTCATTTATGTTTAATGCACAAACCTGTATATTTAAGCTGAGTTCTTGTCTCAAACTGAAAACACTCTGTTCCACCTTGTGATGTCATCATGTGGTGATACAGAAAGTGCTCCACTGTGTTTTTAAACTTGACACATCAGGGGCGTCAAACTCAAACTCGCACTGGGCCAAAATTTTAAACTGAGACAAATTCACCGACCAAACTCGATATTTACTGAAACATCGACTGCACCTGATGTGTCACATTTAACCTTTTCATATGAAACAAATTGTTTTTCTTAAATACAAAATACAAAATCTGGAACAACTCAGGTTTGATATTACAAACATGAGAAATTCAATTTGAAATAAAAGACACATCTGTAGTATTCACTTCTTATTTAAATAAATAAAATAAATTCTGTCTCTCTCTGTAGCCTTTCAAGTTCCTTTTTAAAGTAAATCTTTTTTTCACAAGCCAACAAAAAATTAGATTTTCAAACTATTAACATGCCTAGGAGAAGGAAAAGAGCAAAAGAAAACACATATTCAGCTCAGTTTGCTACACTCAGATTTACTCTGTGCATTGATCTCAACAGCAGTGTCCTAGCAAAGCATTCTGGGATTTGTAGTATTAGTGGTGCATGCTCTATAAACCAGCGGGACAGCTCTAATGCACATTTGATATGATCACAGGCCAAATATAATTACACTGCGGGCCAGATTTAGCCCCCGGGCCGGAGTTTGACATATATGTCATACACCTTCACGAGAATCATTTGTAGAATTTGAGCCCCTGAACTGCCAATCTCTACTGAGGAAAAGGTAAAAAGTGGCTGTTATCTTGAAAACTACTACTTCATGACATCACAAGGTGGAACAGAGCGTTTTGAGCTTTGAAGACGTCGACAGGCTAAATGGCTTTGACTAATACTGTTGGTTTTGTCTCTTTCAGCGGGCAGACGGCACCCCGGTCCATCTAAAAGGAGGTTATGCCGACAAACTGCTGTACCGCACCACCATGGCTCTGACAGTAGGGGGCGCGCTGTACGTTTTGGTGGCTCTGTACATGGCGGCGCAGCCCAAGAAAAACTGATTCAGGAACAACTGGACTGCCTCCTCCACTACGTTTTTATACATTTTCGTTTGTCCGGACTCTTAAATGGAACAACTGTGACCAGCGTCACTTCAGATAAATTATACCGTGTTTCTGTACAAAGATGTCTATGAATAAATTGTAAAAAATGGAAAAAGGACTTGTAAGTATGTTGTGGTTTATTTTGTATATTTTTAGATGATCTAGTGAACTTCAGGGGATGTATCTGATTTTTTTTTTTTCATGTAATTAACTCAAATTTGGCTTGTCAGAAAGTAAGGCTGGTGCGCTGTTAGCATGCTAGTTATTAGTTGCATTACAATGACAGAAAAATCAGCTCTGGACTTTTTTTTTTTCTAAAATAGTTTTTAATAGGTAAAAAAAAAAAAATAAATAAGATGATAGTAATGACACTCAACATACAACATATTACATAAAGAAGACAACAGACATATGATAATAATAATAAAAAAAATACATTTAAAAATAAATAAAAATAAAAAAATATATTATATATATATATATATATAGTTTATATATATATATATATATTTAATTTATATTTAATATTTAATTAAAAAAACAAGGTAATTACATAAAGAGGCCAACAGACATATAATAAAATAAAACATTTAAAAAAAAAATACATTTAAAAAATAAATAAACTCAACTCTGGCTTTTTTTTTTTAATACATATATAACAAAAAAAAAAATAATAATAAAATAAATACATTGTAAAAATAAATAAATAAACTCAGCTCTGGCCTTTGAAAGAAATATCTGTATACACCATAGATCTATATAACAACTCGATAAGACTCCGCCTCTGTCCCCGAGCAAGATCGACTAGTGGCCACTCCAGGTACTGCAGCAGTTTTTTATCCTTTATATTATGATCTAAAAAAAACACAATTCTCAATTAACCAAATAACCAAACTGACATCCCTATTCGTAAGTCAGTATTCTGTGTTTCAGCTCCCTGTTACATGCACCATCTTGAGGACTTTTACCCCATGCTTTTGAGATTGCCTATCGCTATGGCAACCGGCGTAACAGCAGCTTGTGGGGTCCAGTCACGTGTCCGTCATGTTCGAACGTCGATCCAAACGAGCGGGAGCCAGGTCCAGACGGCGTGCATCACTGTGGAGGTCTCTGTCGAGTACTACCAAAGCCTTTTGGCAGCTGTTACCGCGGAAACGCCTCCTCTGTAATTACATACATCAGGTCAAATCTTATGTCACTTCTGATGTTTTTCATACAGCGGCTATTTTCAGGACGTGCAAAGGCAGGAGTCGTTTCTGCTAATAGACTTTGTACAAGTGTTTTTCAACTGTTTTGAGTCATGGCTCTTTTGCTGTTTTAAAAAAATGCTCTGGCACATGAGCCACTAAAACATTTTGAAATTACACAAATGATTCCTGTGTCTGGCTCTGGGGAATTTTCAGTGTTCATTTTTGTGTTCAGAAGTTTGCTCAAAGCTCTTTAAAATGTCCAATTATTGCATTAGAAAACTTTGCGAATCCGCTAACTCAAATGAGATGTTTTTCCAAGGCAAACCTGGCAACCCCTGGTACACTAATGCTCCCCGGAACGCTGGTTAAAAATGCGCTATACTTTATACTGTTTAAAAGAGGCCTCGCAATATACAGGGTGGCCCAAAAGTCACTGACACTTTTAAATCTTCAGCAGCTCCTTTAATTCTTAAGTTAAACTCATAAAATTTTAGCAGAAGATAAACTGAACCTTCCCAGATTTTTGGCAATATATACGGTTATAATTGTTCACTTACACTTGAACTTATCACTACTTAAACTAGAAACTAGGGGAAGTAAATCTGCTCTTATTTGATCCTGATGTCACATTTTAAGTGGTTTATTGTCTGAGGTTTATTCACAAACACCTTTTCTTTAAGATAGACCCACAGGAAGAAATCAGGACGAGTCAGGTCTGTGGAGATCACATACTGCCCCCTGTCTGTGAAAAACACTTATTATTCCTTTAATGGCATTTACTCTTGGGGCATCTCTGGTATTAAAATGTGGACGGTAACACCGCTGGGTTTGTGAATTTGACCCATGTGACTCAAAGTACCACTGTACAATGAGGGTTCGTGTTCCTCGGTGCTGTATTTGCTCAGATTAATGTGGGAAGAGTCGTTCTAAATGCTCTGAAAAAATAAAAGAAAAATATTTAGAAACAAAAGAGTTATGAGTTTTTTTCAACTGTCAGTGACTTTTGGGCCACACTGTATAAATGGGATATATGCAATAAGTTTTTGTGAATAAATTCATAAACAGGGGCTTTAATTTGCATCACGGCTCATATGTCATGAAGATGTTATCGCTTTGCCTAGGATGTCCCACAGTATGGAAATTAACTTGTCTATCTCCATGGAGACGAGCTGACGGGGCCACCGAGCCAAGTTACAGGTCAGATCTGTGCAGAAGCAATAAAAGCATTAAATGAATGTAAGATATGTTCCTCTGTTTTCTGATCTGCTCAGTGAAAGTCTGATTGATCGGGCTGTGACGGGTTTCAAAAGGAGTCCTGCTTTTCTGGAGAGAGTCCACCACCTGCTCGTTTCCATAGAGATGGTATTGCTTTGCCTTGAAGTTCCACAATATGGCATTTAAAGGGTCTATATTACACAAAACTGACTCTGTGTAAGCTTTAAACCAGGTTCTATCGCTGTTACCTCCTCAAAAACAGACCTGGAGCTGTGTTTTGTTTCATTCACACGTTTGAGTAACACTTTATTATTAGTCGGTACATCTCCAAAGCTCAAAATGCTCTGTTCCACCTTGTGATGTCATGAAGTGGTAGTTTTCAATAGGTTTTAACAGCGACTTTTACCTTTAGTTCAGTAGAGATTCCAAGAAATTCCAGGTCTGAAATGATCCAATTGATTCTAGAAATGAAGGTGTGTGGAGTTTAAAAACATAGTGGAGCACTTCCTGTATTCACCACATGATGACATCACAAGGTGGAACAGAGCGTTTTCAGTTTGAGAGAAGAACATGTGTGTTAAACATGTGAACGAAGCACAAAGACACAACTCCAGGTCTGTTTGTGACGAGGAAACGACATTAGAACAGATCAGAAAATGGTGTAACATCGGCCCTTTAAAAGAAATGAAAATCGTTAAATAAAATGACCCAGATCTGGTGTTTCTGGACGGTTCTGCGGCTTGTATCTTATGAAAGGTGGGAGTCTGGAGGTGGAGTCATTGTGTAATATTCCGTGCAGAGGTAGTACTTGTGTAGGCCAAGAACTGCACTGGAACATGCTTTTTATAGCAGTTTTTGTGATGAAGCGAATAATCATTTTGAAATAGAAAGTCTAAATTTAATTGGGGGGTGAAACATGCAAACAGATGGATGAGACAGTGGAAATCCTTAAAGACACATTATGTAACTTTCCTGGTGGAGGGTCCGTCACCTGCTTGTTTCCATGGAGATGTTACGGCTTTTTCTGGGACGTTTTATTGCCCAGAATCCACATTTTAATACAAAAATGTGAGTCTTTGTATTAAAAATGTGAATCTCAAGTTCAGGTGGGCGTGATTGACAGGTGGATTAGCCAATCAGGGACAAGCATGGTCTGCTCAAATAAATATGGCTGCTTACGAGGAAAAAGAAAGGAAAAAAAATATTACACAGCACTTTGCAAATGTGTGTAGTTACAGAATAAGGAATATCTGCATTAAAACGTCCAATCAGAGTACTGCATTCTGAATACTTTGAGTACTTTGCATTAAAATTACAGACTAAAGACGCAACATTGGATTAAAAACAGCTTTAAGTTTGCTTCAGGGTTTGTTCTGTGTTTCCTATCACTGAGAGGAGAGGTTAAAATCTCACCTGCTTCACTGTAAGAGCTGAGTTTTATATTTGTCTCACTGATTCTGTGCAGTTTAAAGCCGAAATTGTGAGATCAAATACTGCAATACTCTGAATATTACTCAAAATTAACAGAATTGTTCATCTATGTTAGTTGTATCTGTCACTATTCAAATATTCACATAAAAAATAAAATAAAATAAATATTAGAGGGGGCCCATGTGAGACTTACTGCCCCAGGCCCCCCAATTTTCTGTGGAAGGGCCTGGCTTGTTTTAATAAAATAATGCCATGCTGTGGAATATTTTAGGTCAGTCAAGTTTTATTTAAAGAGCCTTTTACAACGCTCAATGTGACTAAAGTGCTTTTCAATAAAATCAGCACAATATGAGAATCCATCCATCCATGTTCTTCCTCTTATCCGGGTCGTGGGGGCGTCAGTCTAAGCAGGGACCCCCAGACTTCCCTCACCCCAGACAGCTCCTCTGGTGGGACCCCAAGGTGTTCCCAGGTGTCCAAAGTCTGGGGCCACAGTTTGAGCGGCTCTGGGGACGTCCTTTAATGCTTTAGTTAAAATCATTGCAAGTCCAATGAGAAAAGCAGGTGGCGCCGCTGACTCTGGAAAAGTTACACATTGAGGTAATCCCAGTCCCATCGTAGTATTACTGATATTTCACGTCTGTCTGAGCAAACGAATCAGGACCTGGACCCTTGAAAACCATGGGGTGTCTTTGCCATCGTCATCCTCTTCTTCTTCTTCTTTTTCTTCTTCTTCTTCTTCTTCACCCTTGAAAAAAAACATCGGGTGTGTCTTGTTGTTTGTCTTCTTCTTCTTCTTCTTTCTTCTTCTTTCTTCTTTTTCTTCTTCTTCTTCTACTTCTTCTTTTTCTTCTTCTCCAAAAAAAAACTATCGGGTGTCTTTGTCGTCATCTTTTTTCTTTTCTTCTTCTTTTTTTTCTTCTTTCTTCTTTTTCTTCTTTTTTCCTTCTTCTCCTTCTTTTTCACCCTTGAAAACCATCGGGTGTCTTCGTTGTCGTCGTCTTCTTCTTCTTTTCTTCTTCTTCTTCTTCTTCTTCTTCTTCTTCTTCTTCTTTCTTCTTCTTCTTCTTCTTCTTCACCACCCTTGAAAACCGTGTGGTGTCTTCTTCTTCTTCTTCTTCTTCTTCTTCTTCTTCTTCTTCTTCTTCTTCTTCTTCTTCTTCTTCCTCTGAAACATCTTGCAGAAAAACATCTGACGTAGTGATGGACCTGTAAATGCCCCTCGAGTTTCATCATTGTCCAAACCGTTTTATTTTTACTCTGCTCCGGCTCAGATCGAACTCTAAATCTTGGGGAATGTGAGGCTGCCATGGAAACGGATGTTGTGATGTGGAATAACCTCGACGCGTCTTTAGTCCTTATTTCTACGAACGATGAGACGTGACTCCAAATGTGCCACGTTTCAGGCCATAAACTTCAATGTAAGAGCAGGGACGTATGTTGTTAAAGAGAGGGGAGGCGGCTATTACTTTGCCCGGATGTTTTATCGAGGGAACAAAACATAAACTGGTGGAAAAATCACACAAAATCACACAAAATCACACAAAATCACACAAAATCACACAAAATCACACAAAATCACACAAAATGACCAAAATATGTGGAGCTTGAAGCGATGTACTTTCCATAATGTAGAACTCACATTACCAGTTACATTATTTCTTTATTTATTCTTAAAAAAAAAAGCACTTCCAAACAGTAAATCGACTGAAATAAAAGATCGTGCATGTTCCCTGAGAGCGGGCTTGCCTCTCCACAGACCTGACTCATAATCTAACCTCGAGAAAACTTAAATAAACTCAAATAAAGCCTTGTTTTTTGTTCAGTGATTTGCCAAATGTTTCACAGTTTGGTTTGACTTTGACCAAGTTCCCACAATTTGCTTGAAATCTTTTTCCAGGACTTTTCCAGGACTTTCCAGGACTTTATCACAGCGTCTACAAACACACAACTCCATTTTTATGCTGTTTTTATATTAAAGATGTGGTCGAAGTCTAAGTCTCACTGAGGAGGTGATGTGGGGGTCTGGGGGTCCTTCTCCAAAAAAAAAAAAAAAAAAAAAAAAAAAAAAGGTCACAAAATTTTTGTCATTTTCCTGCTTTTTTAAAAAACCCAACAGCTCTGACCAGTGATGGGAAAAGTCTCTGTTAATCTAAAATCCAATAAAACAGCGACATTTTCAAAGACGATATAAGACATTTTCCAGGATATTCAGCTGTTAGTTTTTCTCATTTATGTGACTCTGGAAAACAGGACAGTTATTTTCCAGGTTTTCCAGGATGTGTGTTTTACTTATTTCTCTTCATTGCGTGATGTTAGTTCCTTGAGACAAAGTTGCTTGGATTTTGTAGCAGCTGTTTAACTATAATTCCTTGTAAATGTCAAATTGTATTTAAAGTTTTGAAAATCAGGTGATGAAATATATTGTCAGTCGTTTTTAAATATTTTAAATCTGCTGGTTCTTGTTCGAGTCTCTGGCGTTACATAAATGCGTCTCGTCTAATCGTCGTTACGTCGTTCTCAGGGAAATGAGCGGCTCTGATTCTGAAGTGGACATTAAACTTTGACCTTGTGTCTCAAGGACTCTCCAAAACCCTCAAGCACTTCACGTGTTTACTGTACGTTCATCAGACTCTTTTCAAACTGCACTGGAACATTTTCTCTCTCTCTCTTTTCTCTCTCACTCTCTCACCTCTTTTCTCTCTCTCTTTCTATCTATCTTACCTCTCTCTTTCTCTTTATTTCTTTTCTCTCTCTCTCTTATCTCTCTCTTTCATCCCTCTTTCTCGCTCTCATTCTCTCTATCTCCCCTTCCCTCCTGTATCTCTCTCTTCCTCTCCCTTTCTCTTATCTCTCTGTTTCTCTCTCTTACCTCTTTCTTTATCTCTATTACCTCTTTCTATCTCTTATCTCTCTTTCTCTTTCTTCCTTATCTATCTTTCCCCCCCTTTTCTTATCTCTTTTTCCCTTTATCTCTCCTATTTCTCTCTCTTATCTCTCTTTTTCTCTTTCTCTCTTATCTCTCTCTTCTCTCTTATCTTTCTCTTTCTTTCTTTCTTATCTCTCTCTCATCTCTCATCTCGCTCTCTTACCTCTCTCTCTTGATCTCTTTTCTTTCTCTCTCTTATCACTTTCTTTTATCCCTCTTTCTCTTACTTATTTCCCTCTCTTATCTTTCTCTTTCTCTCTTATCTCTCCCTTTTTTTCTCTCTCTTATTTCTCTCTTATCTCTCACTCTGTGTTATCCCTCTTTCTCTCTTATTTCTCTCTCTCTTATCTCTCTCTCCCTCTTGTATCTCTCTCTCCCTCTCTTTCTCTTTTTTTTAATTTCTCTCTTATCTTCTCTCGCTCTGTGTTATCCCTCTTCTCTCTCTCTCTCTCTCTCTCTTATCTCTCTCTCTCTTTCTCCCTCTCTTTATCTATCTCTCTTTCTTATCTTTTCTCTTATTTCTCTCTCTCTTCTCTCTCTCTCTCTCTCTCTCTTGTCTCTCTTTCTCTCTTTTCTCTCTCTCTCTCTCTTTCTCTCCCTTTCTCTCATCTCTCTCTTTCCCTTTATCTCTCTTATTTCTCTTTCTCTCTCTCTCTCTCTCTCTCTCTCAGACTTTTACTCGAGTAACAGTACTGTTACTTCAATAAAAAAATAGTAGCATAGCTAGAAAAGTACTCTGAAAATGTAAAACGTTACTCGAGTAAAAGTAACAGATTCAAACAGCATCGTCCAATCAGATTTGTTTATTTCGTCACATGTGAAACGAAGCATCTCATTGGTCGAACATTATTTTGAGCAAAATCCACCATGTTTTTCAATCCTCTGTGACATTCTCCTCTTTTCTTCTTTCCTCCTAAACAGCCATATTCGTTTTGATACAGACAGACCACGCCTGTCCCTGATTGGCTAATCCACCTGTCAATCACACCCATCTGAACTCGGGGAGCGTCACCGTTGACCAGACTCACAGCTTCATAAAAAAAGAAGAAGAAGAAGTGGATCCCAGGCCATGTGATCACACGTTTACAGCGAGAAAAACATGCTCCGTGACGTATGCTAATGAACGCGCCGCAGGGGAGCTAACAGGAAGTGGCACCGGTACGAGTTTGAAAACAGCAGAAGAAGAAGAGCGGGGTGTGATGGAGGTGAGAACATGGAGATATCTTGGGAACATATCAATGGGGGAGTGTGACCTGAAGTCGCTCTGACTCTGAGGTGTAGATGGTGGAGTTGGTTTGTAAGAAGGTTCCACTTTTATTTCCGGTGTGAAAGTCGACTCCCAAGATATTACACCTTTTACCTCACATGTTCTTAGTCTTGTGTTTTGTTTTTTTTGGTTAATCCCATAGACTATACGTATAAAAGACGTAGCTAACCCGCTAGCCGCCACATTACACATATAAAATCCAAGATGAAACCATAACCCAGACTGACTCTAAAATATGACCTAAAATTCACTAAAACACTGCAGTGGGCTACAATCAAAGGCATAAAACCATAGACTGTACATATAAATGGACAAAGCTAACCCACTAGCTGCCGCTTTCCAAACAGGAAGTGATCATGTGGCTCCATTAACTCTGGCTTCAATTCACTTTCTATGTAAATACTCTGTCCCCTCTCTCTGATTCTGGGCTTTTTCTTTTTTTTTTTTTTTTTTTTTTTTTAGTTATTTTGAGTAATTTTTTTTTTTTTTTTTAGTTTATTATTTTATTTTTAATTTATTTTAATTTATTTGTTTTAATTGTATTTTTTTATTTGTTTATTTTGAGTTTATTATTTTATATTTATTTATTTGTTATTTTGAGGTGTTTTTTTTTTTTTTTTTTTTAGTCTTTTTTTAGTTTTTTTTTTTGTTGGTATTTTGACTTTATTTGTTTTTTGAAAAACTCTGTTCTCTCCCTGTACCTGCTGCTGTCAGACTCATTTTGGTCTTAAATGTAATGTTTGTATTAAGCCGCTCTAAATGATCCTGGGCTTCTCTTTTCTTTTTTTTTTTTTTTTTTTTTTAGTTATTTTGAGTCTATTTATTTATTTTTTATTATTATTTTGAGTTTATTAGTTTTATTTATTTATGTATTTATTTATTTATTTGTTATTTTGAGGTGAGTTTTTTTTTTTTTTTTTTTCCGTTTGTTTCTTTTTATTTTTTAGTTTAAAAAAAAAAAAAATAATAAAGTTTTTTG